>KZ121707.1:8160-20089 GCA_002157025.1 Melampsora abietis-canadensis | reverse complement strand
GAAGTGTCAAGAGACCGAGATCCAAAAGACAAAGTAACTCCTTGCTCTGACTAGATGGCCGAATCTCCAAGGTATACTAGTCCCTTCATTTTTTTAACTTGTTTAGTCAGTGTTGTATGCAATAAATGCCAAAAAAGCACTTTAAAAAAAATTGGAAGAAAGACCTCCAGCTTTGCCTACAGGTGTATCTACTCAGGCTGGCACAAGGTTTTCCTAAACTACTTGGAAGATAGTCATAGTCACATGCCATACTCAAATGGGAGATAGAAACTCCATGCAAGCTTGACTGAGGATTTTGAAGACGTCGATAAGATATATACTTCCAAGGTCTTCATACCTCTGGTGAATGTCATTCTTTTCTTTTCGACAGAGATGATGGTTCGACGCACTCATCTAGAAGCCGAGTGTCTGTAGGAGATGCAGAAGGTGTGACAAGGACAAGTGGTGTAGATTTCACTTTGTTCTCATGATTGTCGTGTGCGAAAGCTTGGCTTCCTTGTCCTTCTGTATGTATATTTGGGTTTTGTTTTGCAGTCTCAAGGCTCCAGCGAGCGCGAAAACCTTTCTGAAACCTGAACAGGTGTTTGTTCTTTAATTTCAGATTTCGGACGTTCACTTGTCTTGAATATCCGTCTTAAGTCCATGGCACTCTATCGGAATTTGCGAGTTCATCAAATATTTGGCGGGGTACGTTGTCAAGTTCTCTTCAGGCTCAACAAGGAGAAAAGATATCGACTCGTCTGGTCTGGCGAACCTACCACTATCATCCTAGGGAACAGACATTGGTAAAACGATCATCTCCACGGCCCTCGTCAAGGCTTCGATCCGTCTGGGTGAACAGACTAGCTATCTGAAGCCCATTGGAACAGGTCTTCAGTCTGATGCGAGGTTGATTTCATTCTAGCTTGCTTTTTCGACTTCAGGACCGCTAACAATCATTATCGTTGTTCACTGCACTGGCTCAGTCATATTACAAAGTTTGCGGGGCCGGATGTGGACGCCAAGTGCCTTTACACTTTCCAGGACCCCGTAAGCCCTCATCTGGCAGCGATTCGAATGTCTAAACAAGCTGACAGTGTCCCACCAGGTGCGTGATGAACGGAAGAACTCGCCGAATCGTAGTTTCCAATTTCTAATGACCCTACGACCGACTAGCTAGTGATTCCCGCCGATGAAGAATTCATTCATGGAGTTCGACAGCACATCGCCAATCGTGCCGCAGCCATGGGCGCTGACAGAGTTGGTGCACTTTACGTTGAATCGGCCGGAGGTGCGTCCAGATCATTTGGAATCCTTCTCCTGTTCCGATGATGAAGGCTCGAATTTTGGCTCATTCTTATCACACATCGTAGGTGTCCATTCGCCCACGCTTTCAGGATCATCTCAAATGCTAGCGTACCGTCCCTTGAGGATGCCGACTATCCTCATCGGCTCCCATCACCTAGGTGGAATTTCATCGACGATCTCGGCGTACGAATCTCTCAAGCTGCATGGTTATGACATTGACGCACTTGTCTTACTACGAGAAGATTATTATCGCAATTGGGAATATCTTGAAGAATGGGCTCAAGAGCGTTCCCTTTGCTTTAGTGTTCTTGACCGGCCACCCGATCGGAACGTTGATGGCAATATAGTAGATGAGGCAGCAGACAGGGCTCAAATGATTGAATATTATCGACGCGTATCGCACTCTGAACATACTACTTCCATCACTGCTCTCGTGCGGAGTCTACAGACTGTACACTCTAATCGTCTGAAGGAAATTGATAGTATGCCGACGCGTGCGCTCAATAAGATCTGGTGGCCGTTTGTTCAACACTCCACCGTGACTAGACCTTCTGACGTCACGGTAATGGATAGTGCATCAGGTGATTTCTTCTTGAAGCATCAATCCAATTCACCTGAACAAACCGACGACACATCTCAATCTTCGACATCCTTACTGAGTCCTGCGTTCGATGGCTCTGCCTCATGGTGGACTCAATCTCTTGGACACGCTCATCCCGAGATCGCACTCAGCGCAGCACACGCTGCTGGCCGATACGGCCACGTACTCTTTCCACGATGCATTCACCCCCCGGCAATGCACCTGACCGAGTGGTTGCTCGCCAACGTCGGTAAAGGCTGGGCGGATCGAGTGTTTTTCAGTGATAACGGGAGTACAGGAGTTGAGGTGGCCTTGAAAATGGGCTTGGCTAGCTACAGCCGGCGGCATCACCTATCCGAATCTCAACGGCGGACAATCGGGGTACTTGGACTTCGCGGTAGCTACCATGGAGATACTATTGGTGCTATGGACGCGAGTGAACCTTCAGTTTACAACTCTGAGGTAGATTGGTACAGTGGTCGAGGCTTTTGGATGGACCCACCGCAGTTGACCCTCATTGGTGCCGGCAAAGCGCGCATCGAAGCTAGTGGTGATCAATGGAAACAGGCGCCAATCTCGAAAATCTATCAAGGTCTCGATCAAGTGTTTGACATTGACACGCGGCTTCGCGAAGATCCCCTTGCCAATGTTTATCGAGCTCACATTACACGGATACTCGGCCAAGCACGTCAAAGCATGTGCTTCGGCGCGCTCATACTCGAGCCTGTAGTGATGGGAGCGGGTGGTATGATATTTGTCGACCCTCTCTTTCAAAATATACTGGTGCAATTTGTGCGGGACCATACTTCACTTTTTGATCCCCATCGGGCAACCATCTGGCAATCTGATGGAGCCTGTTACGCAGAAGGCATACAGGCACATGACGACTGGAACGGTTTACCCGTGGTCTTTGATGAGGTTTTTAGCGGGCTATACCGCTTGGGCCATTCCACCGCGGCTACTTTACTTGGCTCCATCCACCCTGATATTGCTGTTTACAGCAAGATTCTCTCAGCGGGAACCGTACCATTAAGTGTAACACTGGCGCGCCGAACTATCTTTGAGACTTTTCTAGCACCCTCTACCCCTCGTGCACTACTACATGGTCATTCTTATACTGCTCATCCTATTGGCTGTTCTGTTGCACTGACCGGGCTTCGTCTACTCACACGCTTGGATGATAATGGACAATGGGATCACGCAAGGTCAAACTGGACTCAAAGTCAATCGACGGATGAACAGAGATCACTACCACTTACCCAAACCAAGCCAGAAACAAAGTCTTTGACCTGGAGTTTGTGGACGCCTAGCTTTGTCGATCGAATCTGTGCCTCAGATCGCGTCGAGAGTGCAATGTGCCTTGGAACTGTGTTAGCAATCTACCTTCGTGATCAGGATAGCGGATCCGGTAAGTTTGAATTGTTTTCTTCTGTCGGCAGTACTTGCAGCTTTCAAGCCTAGTTCATTGCCTTTGCAATCAGGTTCCATTTACATATGCTACCGTACATATAACGCTGACCGATTCTTGACTTCTCGCTATGGGCTAAAAATAGGATATACATCTCAAGCCGCCTTCCAACTGTTGCAAAAAATACAACAACAACAGAATTCACTCTCGTCTCAAATGTCCTCAGAGAAATCTACGAGTTTGCCATTTGAAATCCATGCTCGCCCACTTGGAAATGTGGCGTATCTGATCTGTAGTTTGAATACTGAAGCATCAAAGATTGAGAAAGTTGAAGAAGCCATTGAGAAGGCTATCTTTGCGTGAATTGATTCTTGTATATAGCAACAACTTGGATGGTCTTGAACAAACAAACTTACATACCTTTGGTTTTCTAATAAAAAGACTCATTTTCAGAATGTGACTACCATGCTGAGATCAAGGATCAATCAGGTTTTTGGGTGAAAAATGTAGTGAATATCATATTATGGAAGAGCGCGTAGAATTATCTGAGACGACTAGGTTTACGCTCAGGGCTGACAACCCTGAAAATGACGTGTGCGTGAGTGTGTCGGTCATATCCACAAGATGATCATCCCTTATACAAACTATGCACAAAAATATATCATAACACATGATTTCCAACCCCCATTAATTTTTTGGTAGATAAGCTGATGTTCACAGAGCTCTGATGCTAGGTGCTACAGTGGGTAAAGTCAAGAATGTGTAGTTTTTTTGCATCACTTGACACAGTCACCTGGTATCTCATCTAACAAGAATCTATACCTTGTAGATTCTGTGCAGAACATGGTGGTCAGTGCTGCAAAGCGCACACAGCGTGCCCGGCGTGAAAAGGAACAAGAGATATAGAACCGTTGTCAGCAAGCCAAGAAACATCATCAACAAGCTGAGAAACACCGTCAACAAGCTGAGGAACATCATCAACAAGCTGAGAATTGGCGTCAACAAGCTCAGAAAAGTCAATTGAACCCAATTGTGATATCTGACACGGAATCTTCTGAACCAGATCAAATGTGCCCTTGAAAAGCCTTTTGATCAACTTGACTCGATTTCTGAAATCAAAGCCATCAACAATCCAAGTTCTGATAGCTGGTTCAACTCTTTCAATTCAACTGACATCAATGAATTTGATGCGCGCTGGTTAATTGATAATAACATAGCTGATGATGATGATTTAGCAGAGTGTGACAAGGAAATTCTCATTGAGTCAATGTGGCCAATCTTCTACAAGAAATCATCTCAACAACCAGAAGGAAATAAATACAAGCGCAAGAATATAAATGGTGAAGCGGTTGGGTATCAAAAGCCTCTACTTATGGCTAACAGCAAGAAGCTTAAACCTGCGCAAGTCCCAAATCAAACAGCATTTTCAAGACGCAAGAAGCAAAAAAAAGAAGCTGAAGGCAACAATATACATTTCTATTTCTCTTTCTCTCCAGCAGCAACAAAATCCAAAGATAACTCTAAGTCAGCACCACAGTCAAATCAAATCCAAATCTCAGATGCAGCCAACAATGTTCTTGAAGTTGTTGACTTACAAGAACCGTCAATCCATGACAAAGTACAAGATCAACAAATCAATGACAGCATACAAGATCAGCAACCTGAACTTGATGAATCAGAACTTGCTCATGAGCTTTGGATCCAGGAAAAAGTACTTCAATATTGCAACTCAAAGCCAAAAAAACAACACAGCCAGTCAGGCACAACATTGAATTGAAGCAATTGAAGAGAAATGGAACGTACTTGAAACAGCCATCAACCAGGTTGACTCATACTACAAATCAATTCAGGAGAAAGACCCTTCATTTCAATTGCCAACATCTCAACTTGGCAAGATCTGTGAATTCAACAATTGATGTTGCGAGCTGGAACTTCTTGGTGCAAAGTCACCTGCGGTCACTGCGTCTGTCAAGACTGTCAAGTCTTCTATCTGGTGTGAAACAATTCAAAGACATCTGTCTTCAAAGGTACCCAGTGTAATGAGCCAATCTCAACACATTTGTGCTCAAGCTTGAAATCTTCTTGACTTCAAGCAACTGATCATATCAGGCCGTGGCCTTTCTACTCCACATCCATGTGTGCTTAATGATTCGAGGGTCTTCAAATCCCTTTACACTTGGGCTGCTTCTAAAAATCCCGGAGAAGTAAGATCATGTTAGGTATCATTTGATATCTTATAACATAAACTAAATTTTTCTCTTGTTCATCCTCTAGGTAAACCCTCAGAAATTCCATCAATATGCAAATACTGAGGTTCTGCCAAAACTTGAATTTACAAAAACCATCTCTCAAGTCACCACTTATACTTGGATGCGAAAACTTGGGTCTCAGTTCAAAATCTATCAAAAATCCCTCTGTTTTGATGGCCATAAGTGTCCTGATGTAGTGGTATATCAAGAGAAGTACTTGGTTGAAGTTGATAAGCTTTGTAAAAGGTTGGTAGCTTACAAAGGTGACAATATGGACATCAAGATCAAGCCAGATCCCGCTGAAATCGACACACTTTGACCAACAGTCTTTGTATACCATGAAAATTCAACTGTACACGCCAACAAACAACCTTGCCTTTCATGACTCTTGCCCAACACAACAGAATTCAGGATGAAGAGCAGGGTTGCTTAATCCATATCTCAGACTTCATCTTAGAATCTACTGGATGACTCACTCTTACCCCTGAAAAACAAGAACTTCATCAAGTCAACATTGATAATGCTGCAGTTGTTATCTATCCTAGTGGACAAGCTGGTGGTGATTGATGGTGGGACATGGAACAGCTCATATTGCAAGTTAAAACCCAAATGCTTCCAATTTTCAACAATCTACACCCCAAATCTCAAGGCGTCTTTGTCTTTGATTGTTCATCAGCTCATGAAGCCTTTGGTCCAAATACACTTTGAGTCAACAAGATGAAACTTGGGAAGGGAGGTAAACAAGCAAATTTACTCTCTACTGAAATCCCAACCAATGATCCCAACATATAACCACTAGAGCTTCAAGGTCTTCCACAGACAATGGTGTTTCCCAAAGACTACCACATTCAAGACCTTGCTGGCCAGCCAAGAGTGCGGGTCATTCTTGAAGAGCGCGGTTTGTGGGTCCCTTATGAAACCAAGGTGAAGGGGAAGACCCTTTTCAAATGCAATTCATGTAAACAGTCTTGAACTTCTCGTGAAGAAAGAAAGCAAACCGGCCAATTGATCAAAGAAGCCAAATCAGTAGGGTTTTTTATTAACAAGATCAAACACAATCACAGCATCAACATCAACAATCAAACATCCAATCCAATGTGTTGTGCTTTCAAGATTCTCAGCCAACAGTTGGATTTCTTAAACAATAAACCTCCCCTACAGAAATTCATTGAGGAAGCAGGGTATGTGTGCCTCTTCCTTCCTAAGTTCCATTGTGAACTTAATCCAATCAAGATATTTTGGTCTTATACTAAAGATGGTACATCTCCATTGACTAAGTCTTATCTCAATAAACAATTACATATGCTAATATCATCCTTTTTTAGATTATTGAAAGCACTCTTGATAATGCAAAGGTTTTGCAGAATGCAAGACCCAATTTGAGAAATTGTGAAAGTCCTGCCCGGTATCAACCATCTGAAGATATTTTTGGAAGATCAATAGGCAGCATTCAGCATACTGGTCAGTTCTCTTTGCTCCTGACTGGAGTTTTTCCCACTGACACAAAGATTATTTTAGGCAAGGATACAACAGTTTTGACACTGCAAAGGTAGTGAAGCTTTATTCTTTTCATTGATGTGTTCCAAGGAATGTGGCATGCAGGATTGATGTCCTTGCTCCACAACCACAAAAGTAAAGTTTGATCCCTCAATTCAGAATCTCAAGGTAAGTGACTTTTTTTCTCTTTCAATATCTGCTGTCAGTCACGTATCTGTGCTTTGCAATGAATCATCCTAAGCAAGATGATCCCATGTCCTGAGCCAAAAGCTGACAATTGGCACACCTGCTGAGCCCTGCTGAGCCAAGATCAGCATCTTAAGTGTCTAGGATGCCTCCACTAAGTATCCTACAGCTTATGTATATCATGTTAAGTACATAGCTATGCCCCAAACCCCTAGCTAAGTACTTAAGCTTAAGCCTCAGGCCCCCGGTCAAAAGGTCAGAGGTCCCCCCAAAAAAATATATTTCACAACTTTGCTTGGATATTTCTAGATTAAGTCAAATCTCTACATTTCAGCTATCTATGTATTGTGCCTAAACATTAAGGTTAAGTATGGTATCTTGAAGTCAAAGACTTAAGTTTCAACTTTGCGGGAGGAGTTGTTACACATTCTTGACTTTACCCACTGTACACACAGGCCATATTCTTTGAGCAAAAATGTGGAGTTGTATACATATCACTCTCAGAATTTCAGCTAGGTAGGAAATGGAAGTCATGTGCACACATAAAAGCTTTTTTTCCTTGTGATATGAGACCTGCATTCAGCACAAGCTTCTGATAAGAAAAACCAGTGGATCATCTGTGGAGGGTGCACTTCCCAACGTTATATTTTCTTGCACCCAATCATGTATACATCAAGAATAAGAATAACCTTAAATGAGGGCAAGGATTAAAGTTTTTCATGTGAAAATTCCCTTTTCAAAACTTTGTCTTTGTCCATGAAGTTTCTGCAAGACCTATCTTTAGGGAAAGGCAAGTCAAATCATACATCAGTGTCTACTACATTAGATTTTTCATCATGGAACACAAATTTATTACTCACTTGGTAATTCTCTATATTTTCAACTGAATAAAAGCACTCAAGACCTTTCATGCCCACTGTTGATGGAGATTAAGCGGCGTAAGAACCTCATTGCACTGAGAAAATAGTCTGGTTCAACTCACTGATAAAGGTTGACCCGCCCTTAACTGTGGTCCCAAGTGGGGAGACGTATGAATAGCAATAGGTAGGATTGGGAAGCAAGTTTTTGGCAAGTATCTGAGCTTTGGGAGTCAGACATTACGTTCTTTTATTGGCCGCTGTGAAGAACAAATCCTTCATTTGACCAAGTGAAGTCTTTGTACCCTTGAGCACGTGGCAATTCACAGAGCCATTGGGATTGTTCTTCCAAAAGTTGTCAGCATCCCAAACAACACCTGGGATTGCTGCCACATACTCTGCAAACAAGTCATTGCCTAAATTTGGACCAAGTGTATATGCTGAAAAATTATGATAGACTCAACTGCTGAGCTTGGAGGTCGTGGTCAATAGCAAGCAACTTACAAGAGTCAAAACTGCCCATGAGAGGGGTTGAATATAGTGTTTTACCACCATAACTTATGCTTGCAGTCCAATCCCAGGCACTGGAAATCATTGTCAAGTAGAAGACATCATTCAGTGTTCAATCTCTGAGTCAGAGGCTCAAATATTGAGGGACATGTACATGTATGATTTGCAAGAGTACCAGACCAATTTTCCAACAAACAAAAAGGGTTCAATGCTACCAAAGGTAATCATCCCATTGTTTTCTGGCTCCATGGTGCAAGTAGGTTCAAAGGAGAGCTAGCAAACCAAACAGGTAAAAAAAATCAAGACTGGAAGAGAAGTGAGAATTATCAGCATGAGGCTCTCTTACAAAAAAGACATTCTATTTGAGTAAGTTTTGAAGCTACATATATGACATTGGTGTCCACAAGGTCTCAATATCTGGGTGTGCTGCTGACTCTCCTACTCAATTCAATGCAAGCATTCCATCAAAATCAGCAAAGCCCTGTGATGATTTTCAGGGGTAGATGAGCCACCTAGACTTTTAAATATGTTCAACAAAATAGGGCATATGAAAAGGACTGACAATGAATGAGGAAACATTTCCAAGTGCAATATTGAACATTTGGATTTGGTAACTTTCCTAACCAAAGCTGACAGTGTTGTTAACCCATCTTCCAGTTGCATTCCTATACATATAATTGATATGAAATGGTTGTTTCAACACCACCATTGATTGGGTAGGAATATAAGGTATTTTAGCACCAAAAAAGGTGTTTGATGAACCAAGTCCAATTGCCAAACAATGCACATTGGGTGGATCACCTGTGCCAACATAAATACCATAAAGTTGAATCACATTGGTGATTGGCGATGATACTTTGGATTTTATTCCAACCGCTTTGATTGCCAAGAGACAAATTGAATGACATATCCATCCCAGACTAATAGACAGCATATTGTAAAAAATGAAGAGATGGCGTCTGAAGGAAAGCAGAAAACTGTGAATCACCAAAGCTTTGAATGAGGGCTGCTTGAAAATTTTCTGCTGCCACCAAAAGCCTTTCCTACAAATACTTTCAATCTTTGCAACCATCTCTCTCATGACTTTGAAAAGAAATGAGCAGAACTATCCACCACAGATTTGAATGCACACAAAAAGGTTTTTATTGTAGTCTTGGCAGTTTTGGCTTGGGCTTTTCTATGTAAATTACATACCTTTTCTCAGTTTTTGCCCTAATCTTGTTTGGATTTTTTTGCACAAAAATGTGTCCTGATAATGACAAGTACTTCATGAGATTGCTCCACTTAATTCTGGTAGGGTACATATAGATAGCGTTGAGCAAAGCTCAAAGATAGATCCAATGTTTGTGGGCTTGCCGCTTGACTTCACATCTGCACTCTTGTAGCAGACGCCAAGATGTGTGGGATTCAGCAGAGTCCCACCCTTGGCAATCCCATCTTCCACCACACTTTGTTTAAACTTGAAAATCTCATACACCAATAGATAAATTCAAGATGCTGAAAAAATTGATCAACCCAGTTTTGCTTTCTGAAAAATTAGGGCAACATGATACACCATGTAAATATCCATGTAGCACGTCAACGTGCATACACAGAGAGTTTTGAAACAAATCTCAAAGTCTTTTGGTAAGATTTAGACTGAGATTGTTGTTGAGGACCCTTTATGCTTTGTGATTTTTTAAAGAATTTTCAGAACCCTTTGTTGTCAGCAGGGGTCCACTGACTTTCAACCTCTCAGGTGACAAGGGAATGATGTGCTTATTGTGGCACCTCTTTGATGGGTGGTTACAGATTCTAAAGAAAGTCTTTCCTGTGTGCAAGTCAATGTGCTACATGGATATTTACATGGTGATAGTGTGCCACGCTTCCGGTAGGGTGAGGGCGCGTCTATTTATCAAAAAGCACACCTCACCTCGTCAAGCCCACAAAGCGGCTTGTTGAGCGCGTCAGGCGCCAAGCAATGTTTTGGATCAATGGATGGAGTGTTACATACAATACGCATCATGTTCTGTATCAGTATGACAATCTAGGAATGAGGATAAAAATGCAGTAAGGAGGATCTGGGTGCTGCTAGGTGATTAGGATGGGTTGGCAGGAAGACACCCGATCAATTTTTCTCTCTGGCAGACATTGTGATCGGAACTTTGAGACATATGTGACACTTTCAGCTGACACGTTCTTCCCATTCCCAACTGGCTCTAGCATGCGCAACTACAGCCCAAAAATGTCATAAGATGTGCAATCATGTGAGAGTGCTGGATATCAGAAGCTGTATTTACAAGATCCATTGATTGTGTACCGTTGAAAAAAGGTACCAGGGTATGTATGAAGCTGATCAGAACAACACTGCGTTCAAGACAAACCACAATGTTTGTTTCGTTTGATTACCACAGCAGCACGGCAAGTGTACGGTTGCACTCTGGAGAGGCTTTGTCGAAGCCAAAGACAGTAGGGTAGAAGAGTGGGTGGTGAACCGTGCCGTGTGGTACGGTTCGGTGAACGGGCGAGTAAGATGAGGTGAGATGACTATGAGCATTTCGATCCTGTAACATGTCATGGTGCAATAACCCGGTCAATAACCCGGTCAATAACCCAAGATCTGTCAAGTTCAATGATTGCAGGAGACTGTGGAGACACGCCAGAGCCCTTTCTAGTTCCCTCAACGGTCCTATTCTGCACAAGGTAGCAGGAGATCCCCGAAATGGAAAGTTCAAAACTTCGATTGTTTCGTTTTGGGGATAAGTGCGGAAAGAGGGGATCACAGAGCTAAAGATGCAAAATTCAAACCATTTTGATCTTTTCGGTCGAGTGCGAAAAAGCCGATCGCCGAAGTGGAAATCCCAGTCATCAGAATGTATCATTTATCGGAACCTGTGCTAAAGACACGTGGAAAAGGAGGAGATCTCCGAAGTGGAAGTCTCCAAATTCAATTGTTTTGCTTTTGGGACGATTGCGAAACAGCACATCTGTGACTAGTCACGATCGCAACACAATCTCAATTGCAACCGAGACCCCGGAAGGCCCAAAGATCCTCGTAGGATTGCGGGTAACTTGATGGACACCAAGCTTCAGACGGACCTAAAACATTGTAATTGAACAAACCATTGAGAAATACTTCCCCCTGTGATATAAAAGTCAAGTCGCATTAGAACATCAATGCGACTTTCTGGTTGAAGAGGGGATGTCGCACATGCATGGTACGTCCCGGGAGCCCTTCAATGTGAATAAAAATCATTTTGTTCGGTGATAACTCCGAAGCCAAGAGTGAAAAGGCAGGGGTCTCATACATTTGCATCTTCACCTCGCAATTCTGGGATTACAAGCCGAGCTTCACTGGCTTTAACTATCACTATTG
>KZ121706.1:935-11808 GCA_002157025.1 Melampsora abietis-canadensis | reverse complement strand
TGAAATGTGAGCCTGTGGTCCTGTAATCAGGGCTCAGGGCTGACAATGAGTGTGTAAGGTAACTTCCACTAATAGTGGGAGAATTGATTGGGGTGATGTAATGGTTTCAATTCAAATTCTTGATTATTTAATGTTAATGTGATAGGAAATTTGTGATAATATTAGAGATTTACTGTGAGAATGGAATATCAGGAAATTAAATTGATTCAAGAACAGATTCATAGACTAATGAAAGGTCACAAATGCAATTATTAGCTGGCTTTCTTAGCGGAATGAGTTGAAACAGAATGAGTTATAAGGATTACAAGGGAAATTGAGATGTTGGCAATGAGATTTAAGGAGATGTAAGAAATGTTTATATAAAGCAAATTAGATAGGGCTACTTCCAACCACATTACTCATGATTGAGGAAGTTATTATTTATTGATAACTTGAAAACTGAAGACAGTAGAATGGAACCTATGCACAATGTTTGTGATGAATTGGAATACTAATTGATAGAATGATCAAGGATGGAAGCCTTCAGCTTCATCATTTTCCTCTATGTGGGCACTGTTGGCGTTGGCACAAACTTCTCCTTGCAGAAGGACTTTTTGATTTTAGTTGCATACAGAAGAGGCAATACAGGCAGAGGGTGTCCTTGCATTGGCATCTTTAACCAAATCTAAAATTGAAAAAAATCAAAATATTTTACTCTCCCTTGGAAAACTCAGAGATTCACTGCCTTTGTTTTTTGTTTTTCATCTTTTACTTTTCACTTTTATCAGAATGTGTGGCTGCTGCTTGTATACTTGGACTCTTGAGTTTGCTTCTTGGATTTTTTTGTTGTGAATTATCTAAAACCTTCTGAAATCATATTGATAGACTAAGTGCTGTTATTGTGGTTTTCCTCTCAAACACAATGTTCACTCTGGATTTTACAAGACCATACTCAATGTTAACTCTTTGTTCAGGGTATGAAATGGCAAGGGTGATTGACAAATATGAGGTGGTGGTGCTTAGATGTTAGCACCTGCAAGAGACTTTCCATGTTGGACTGGTGGATTTCTGTTAATTTGGAATGAATTGAATGCACAATAACCTCTGCCTTGATCTCTGCTTTTCATCAGTCAATCCAAGTTAGGATTGAATAAGGCAAAGGAGAATGTGATTTTACTTCAGGGCTCAGTTTCAGTTTGTCATGTGTCTGTGTTATTGGTGGTTGAGAGATTGATGATCCAGAAAGACCAAGATGATACTTGTTGGAATTGATGCAATCTTTCCAGCTTGATTCAGGTTTCTGATCATAATACATTGAAATGGTAACATATTCAAGTTGATTTGTTTAGCATTGATCAATTTGCGGATTTATAAAAATTTGAATGTTGCTCCTTGAATTGCTTATGGTGATTTAGCATTACTGCTCATATTTGAAATCTGATCTGTCTGGTCTGTTTGGCAAAACCTATCCAACCTGGACATGACCTTGTTAAGGTTGTTTTTAAGTTTGGCTTATGCTTCCTGTGAGTATTGATCTGGCTGAAACTAAATGGTGTTTGGTACAGCTTGGAGCGTGTGAAAATTTGAATTCAAGACAAAATGAAAACCTATGATTTCAATGAAAACGGTCTCAAAAATACCATTGACAGCTTGGTTCTTGGCTTGATATGGATAAAGTGATGAATTTTGTGGTGGAAAGGTTGAATAAAATTGTAATGTGATTTGTAATGGAACCAAAATTAGAAGTGGTCACACATTCACTGTTGAAATCAAAACACTATTGTAAGTTTTCAGTGACATATCAGAATAGATGCTTTAAAAAAATAAATGACCTACACGTCAAACAGTCCATGAGACTGAGTTCAGCCTGTTTGGTCTGAAGGGGTTCCAGTGGTGAGACAATCATAGGTGCTGGATCTAGCCTGGTTTTGACAACAGTCAATGCAAATTCTTTGACTGATATTTTGATAGATTGGGAGTGTTTGATAGAAAGTTGAGATGAACCAAGATTGATCATTCAAGCTGATAGTGGTAATAAAAAGCTTGATGGTTGAATTGTTTATGTTTAGTTCATTCTAGAAAATCCAGATCTTCAAGTGTCTTGAGTAAAACCCATAATAGGTTGGATATGGGCTCCTTCCAGGGGATGAACCCCACTCCAACTCGTTCAATGATCAAAGCTTTTGGAGCATTGGTATTATGATGATGGCATTCCATCAGGGAGGAATGGCTGAACACATGTGGCCACTCAATAGTACTCATTGCTAAGGCAGTGGATCAACTGCATAAGATCAACCAAATCCTCAGAATTAATACCTTCTTCTGAAGAAAGACATCCACTGATTCAATTGCCTCAATCTTCTTTGTATGATTGTGGCATCATTGAATTGAGATTCTGATTCCCCTCAATCATCAAAACTGCAAGGCCTCTTGCATGAATCAAGATCATTTTATCTATATTTCTGTCTTATCTCAATCCAATATTCTGGTCCAATCTGGTATGGTATTTGAGCTCTGGTACTCTCAAATCATTTGGTCAAGATTTGTGGTTCAAAAGGTAAATCCAGATTGTGAGGGAATCGGTTTGGCACGTTTGGATCTATTAGAAAGATCTTATGACAAGTGGAGGCCTGAGATACAAAGTGCAGCATGAGAGAAGTTGAAACATTTGATGTAACAAGGACCCAACAAGGCAGCACACTACAATAAGTGTAAATGTAAAGGAAAAGAAGTTTGAAATATAGAAGGATATGAAAACAAACATTTAATGTGAATGGGAGTGAAGGTGGGAAATCCAAAAATTAATCATCAAATTGTAAAACAAAATGGATGATTTCATTGATAATGATTTTGGAGGAATCAAAGATGATTTTCTAACAGTTTTTCCAAGGAGTAAAACAAGACAATTGAGATGAAATATAAAGGATGTTGTTTTTCTTGGAAGCTATTGCTGTGAGGCAGACAATTTCGACTTTCATCCTATGAATCAAAAAGCTCTTGTGAGCTTTCATCTATGGAAGAGCCTTACTCAGCCTACTCCAATTCCCCTGTGCCTATACAATTGAACCAACTCCCATTTTATTTCAAGATCTGAATTGATCAATCTGTCATGCTTTCATACCTTATTCACGCCAATTGGCTTCATCTGTATTATGCCATCAGAGTCCGAATCCAAATTACAAGGAAGACTCTGACGCCAACAATGTATTGTTTAAGGGAACACCAAAGACTGGCAAGGCACATTTGTGATACATGCATCTAGTTTTCCATCCTTTGCATTGTTTTTCTTTCCATCATTTCTGTCATTCAGCCTACTCAAATGTTTTTCACACTGTCAAAAAGCTGTCCTTCTGTGGTTCCAAGAAGGGAGGGGAGCCCAGCAAGGCTGAGGGCAGGCAATCACTCAAAGCATCTAGAAAACAACAGGAAAAGGAAATCATGATGTCAGATGGATCGGATGATGTCTCACAGTCCAATCTTTTAAGAAGTTGTGCAAGAAGATGATTTTCAATGAGATAAAGAAATAAAGAGATCTTAGAGGAGGTGTTTGGTGCATGAATAGAATTTATACGCACTTCTACTAGACTGAAATGGAATATAGCTAAAAAAAATACTATGAAAAAGCTTTACTAGGAGACTAGTAACTGATCTTGAAACTCAAGATAAAACAGCACATGCTTTACATGTAGTTAGCACTTTCACAAAAGACAGATATCACAATTGAAGGTTTAACAGCTACTTGATTTTTAGTACTGGTAATGAAAATAACACTACTACCCTTATAAGGGTTAAACACTTGTAAAACACTTGATAAAACTGTCAAAGGACACTAATAACGGACACACACTGACTACCACTTTAAAAAACATCAATTCACACAAACACACACACACACACTCAAACACCCCAATGGGTCAATGGATGATAAAGAAAGAAAATTAACAGAGAAAAACAAAAATTCTCTACGATCCCCTCATCTTTATACCCATCCACTTAGTTTCAACTCCTAAACCAATTCCATCATCTCTCCTATACCAACCTGACATTTCTCTGACTTGATCTTTCAAACTGATCATGACTTAAGTTCTCCTGTCTATTTCCAATTACTTAATTTGATTTAAATTTGATGTCTTCCTTTCCCTCTTGTTAGTTTAGATTGGTCAGTTCTATTTTTTGTTTTCAATAGTCTGCTTATTTGATTTTCATTTCATTATTTAGTTTGCATATTAGTTCTAATTGAATGATTTGATTTCAAGGTTGAATCATCTTTGCTGTTGGATTGAGATTGGTTGATTGATTTGATTTGATTTATCTTATTGAAAACTAATCAAAATGTTATGGTCTTTTAATATTGTCATTACCTGAATTTAAATTGTTCAGTCATTTTTCAATTTGTTAGATCAATGAATTTGACCGCAAGCAATATGTTTCTATTTTTTGGCAGTTTTAAACTTACTTGGACACTACTGCTTGCTTTCCACGGGTCAATCTGGTCAATATTGAGTTCATTCAACATGTTTGTTGTGGCAATTTGCCTTTTGATTACCTGTTTTGGGGATTAGGGATCTGGTTTTGAAGATAACACAGCATGCCAATCTTGCATGCCACACCAGTTGGTTTCTAATTCATGTCGATATCATTATCAATTTTGATGTTGAAAGGATCTCATCATGAAAGTTTACATTAACTAATTTCTCAATATTGGACTTTTTGGTTGAAGTGAGTCAAAATTCTTCACACATACTATTGATTGAATTTGCGACCCATCCTGTGTCTATGTTTCCATATGCTGAATTGCATAACCTCCAGGAGGCATTAATGCAGATGTGCTGTTGGGTGTGTCTTCTGGCCCATGGTCCAAAACCAAACAATAAGTGGGCCTGCCACCCAAGTTGTAGCTTCTGTTGTGCAATGAGGAGTAACAAAGGTTGGGTGGTGTTTGCATTTGGCAATTCTTGTCATCCATCCCAAAGCCCATAGAGACATGGTGGATACACAAATTGCCAAATCAAGCGAAATTTGACACAGTGGCAGGGCTTCAGAGATGTTGATTTATCTGGGAGGGGTGCTGAAGGCTGATGAATGTGAAAGAAAGACAAACTGATGAATTTTGCACAAATCCAAAGTTGAACAAGTTGTTTGTCAGCATGTTGAAGGTTTAAACAAGAATTTCAAACAACAGGCTTGTGATTGGAACATAACAGAACACACCTGGGTGTTTCCTTTCTTTGTCTTGCACTTTTTTAAGACCAACTTCTCAAGTCAGCCACCTCCACAACTGCTCTTGATTTTCAATTTGTGCCTTTCTGCTTTTGTCATTCAATTTTGATTCATCTTCTGTCATGTTGAACAATCACATATGCTCCAAATCTCACAAACAAAGGGAGAAAGGTGGTTATAAGTATTATCAAAGAGCTTATAATCACACATGAGTAACTCACCTCTGATTTTTAAGTCAAGAAAACATTGACTAGTGTTTGGTAGATATGTTAGTTATTCCGGCGGATCCATAGGCACGCATCTTCTTAAGTGCCTTGCCTTGCAGTGTTTCCCTGTCTGAACACCAGCCTGATGAGTTGTACATCAAAGAAATCATACCAGGTGCAATTGCCAACACACTTTAACTGCCCAAAATAAACAAAAGATGAAACTCAAATACCATCTTCACTCACCAAAGAGAGCAAAAGAGACCAATGCACAATGATCCAATTTGCCTGATATTGTGAGCTTTACTGTTCTGGTGACCAAACAAGTGTTTGAAATCAACAACACTTTATATAAGTTCATGAGCATGATATTCTTACTGGCTGCTGCGAACAACCTCAACCAAGTTGCCAACTGCAATAGTGTAGTTTTCAATGAAACAGGCCTTGTCACTTTAAATGCATACATTGACCACCACAAAGATTATGTGAGGTATATGAATCAAAAAATCAGGTGGTACACATCATTGTAATTTCTGAGGAGAGAGATAAGAATGCTAGTTTATTTTTTACAATGAACAATGCACCAAAGGACATCTAAACCTTGAGTCCGGTAAGTCAGATGTTTGCTCATCTGTAACGTGTGTTTCAAGTGAGTTATCTAATCAATTATCACATCAAAAGTTCTATTGCATTGTGTTAATCAAACAGAAAAATCAGGCTGATTTTGCTGATATCAATAACCGTGAGGTGTTACACTCTCACAAGCAACACTTGGTTTCAACTCAGGTAACATCTACAATCTCTTGATTTTAATTTTTACGTTTCTTTTGTTCATCTGCTCAGCTGATGAATGGTTGATGTCTTCATATGATCCAGAAGGTCTTGGTTGATATCTTACAAGCCGTGTACTTGGATCTTCAAGGTACACTAGTTTTGATTGACCATCATCAGTTGGACCTTCTATGTAGAAAGTGCCATTTGGCAAATTGTCTCATCTATGCATCAAGCGCACCGGAGGATATCAAAAATGTCCTTGATTTCTTACAACATCACATCCACCTTTCAAAGAGTTCCTTTTTCCAGTTATGTTGAATGTGGAACAAGTTGTTAAATATGATATACAATATGGAATAGCAAAGGAACCGTCCTTTAAAGCCTGCGATTACTATAAGTGTCCACTGGGAAAGTTGAAACATAATGAAATCTAGATAAGTAAGTACACTGAGTACACTAAATCACCCAACCTCATTGGTTCTTTTTGTTTCTCATCTATGCAATCATTTTGTTTGATCTCTCCTTTCTTTACATTTCCATTTATCCGATGAGAAATTACCTAAAATGAATTTAAATATATATCAGATTTGTGTCTTTGTCGTAATATTTTTTCCTTGGATTCATTATTATGCAATCATCTCTTCTTTAGTTTCTTTCAATTTCATTTCATCCAATGAGCAAAGAATGACTGCAAAGGTCCTATGCCTAAAAATACCTTGGACACTCCAAAACACCTTTGACACTGGATGAGAATGAATTGCTGCACAAGACCCCATTGATTTTGCTAAAAAGTGAGAAACTTCTTATTGAAGATTAGTTGTGTATTTTGAAAAGGTGTCAAGGCGTAAAAAACACATTTTTGCCTTGATGTGAGAAAGAGTTTCAAGAAATTGAAAATGGGAGAAAAATTGTAAGAGATTGAAAAGGTGAGAAAGATTTGTTAATATACAACATAGAAAACTGAGGTGGTTTCCTAGGGCAATGGAATACCAACTTGAGATTGATAAATGAAACAAACCTTAAGCCCAGATATAGTCAAAGCAAAGACATCTTGATTTTTTCAGCAATTTGTTCTTCCACTGTCTCAAGCCACATTAGATTACATGAGCCCATGCTTCTGGCACCACTATTTGTGGCTCTGCCCATTCATGATGGGCCTGTCTGTTGTACAGTGAAGCACTGTTGATAATGTACAGATCAGTCTGATCTTGAACAACATTTTCATCTGGTGCTGTATCTTGTGAAATGACCTGATTGAAGGGCTACTCTGATCTTACAGTCTGACATCTAGAGTCTTAATAGTTTTGCTGAACATTAATGGAACTCCTCTCTTCCTATTGGTGACTTGAGAGCTTAATGTCAGGCATGATTCACGAAGAACACTATATCAATGATGTACATCCAGGTTCACCTAAACACAACTGTTGTGGATGTTTAGAGCATGCATTCCATACCAAGTGTAAAGTATTGGACATGGACCCTCATTCAAGTGATAAAACTGGAGATGATGACTCTGCACTGGAATCCATTGGACTCCATATTGAGCATATTTGACCAATCTGTTTGGCTGGCTGGTGGTAAGGAGTCATTGTTTGTTTGGTATGACTTAGTCAAGTCCATTCAAATGTGCAAATGGGATGGAGAAAATTATGGCCACAAAGTCACCAATATTCACTGGTTGTCCATCTTTCAGGGTAGCAGAACCAACAGCTTTCATGTGATGTTGGTGCAATAATAGGTACTCCCATGCAAGCTGATTTTCCTGTGTGGAAGTTAAGTCAGGCTGATAGCATGTTGAAATGGCATTTGAATTCAGAATTGAATGCCAATTGTGAAGTTTGAACCCAAAGATATTCTCCATGGCATCTTTATTCTCAATAATCACCTGCAAACATCCATCTTTTGCCTAACCTTTAGTTACTTCATTCAAGACTGGGCCTCCACTAAACAGATGCTAAACAGATGACATGTAACTTCTACATTTCGGAAAATCTCTGCCAATGCCCCAGGGTTCTGGCAGCTAGAATGAATTGAGGCTGTGCGGGTAAGTATATCTATACTTCTAAAAGATTCAGTCTTGTACAGTACCGCTGGTCCAAGACACCTGGTGGTTGCTGTCAAATGTGTGAGCATGTGTAATCCAGGCTTATTGACCCATCAAGCATTCAGACCAATAATACTACAAAGAAAGTTGCTCATATGTTGGTCCAACATGCAACAATATTGATCCATATTTCTGCTCTCTGGGTTAAATATCATTGAAGTCATAGACCCAGGTGAGTCTGTACTGCTCATTCTTCCAAACTGAGTCATTTGTAGAGGACAAGTGGAGCCCCGTGAACCACAATAGAAAACTCCTTACAAGTGAGGGACAAAAAATTATGAACAAGCCTTGAGTGTTGTCATTGCTGAACATGTAGACTAAAGATGTTGAAGGCTTTCTGTTGCGCAGCCAAAGTTGGTGTTGGTGTGTTGCGGATCTTTTGAAAAGCATCCTGGTACAGATATCTCACCACCCCTAATGATATGACATGTAGAATCTTCATAGGTATATCTTTGTGGCCATCAAAATCTGGAAACATGCAATGAAAGGTGGGCTGGGGACTTTGACCCAATTGAACAAAATTACCTTGTTTGCAACTTGCCATCCAGTCTGAAAAACGGATTGTACATTTAGTCACCATACTTGCGCTCTCCGTAGCCAATTCCTGGGCCTCAGTCAGATTCTGTTCTCTTTGAACTTTTCTCATCTTATCAGCGAATGTTTGCAGCATTGTGTCCTTTAGACCATGTGATTTCTGAACTGCATCAATTTTGAAAGCCCAATGCGGCTGCTGTGCATCTTTTCACATTTGTTTCGGGACCAAGTCTGTTTCATGTAAATCACGCCATTTGCGCATGAGCTTGAAAACACAGAAAATTTAGCCAATGGTAATCATTCTTGAAAAGAAACAAAAGTACCACGTCTCCCTGGAAGCTGATTCCAACAACAAACCACTCTTCCTGTTTCAAAGCCTTGAAATCCGCACCAATATGACATATTCTACAAGGATTCAAGCTTGTCCCTAGGTGGTCAGTATTTGATATTTCTGCATGCATAGAGTCCCCCAAATGTGCAAGCTGAACTGCCATTACCAAAACATCTTGTTGAATTCCAGAATCATTTGTGTGATATCTCTCCTGTGACAAGTAGCTGACACAAACAAAAACAGACAGTTTTAGAGATTAAACTTGGTAATAATGTTTGCACAAGGACTCACTTCAGCTGATCTACAATATTGTTACCTGACTCTTGTCAAAGCAGCAAGCCAATGTATATTACACTCCACGTTGCCCAATCTCATAGGAAGGCCCAAGTGTGTGAAATAGTAATGTGCTTATTGAAAAATCTCTTGATGGGCAATCTTGCCCTGAGATTTAGCTTGCTACAGGCTGCGCAACTGAATTGGAGGAACACAGTGGTGATCTAACCATCCTGTGAAACCACCTAAGATCAGTGTCATAGCAGTTGCATGAATAGGCTATAAAGCCACTCACATTGAAGAGTATCTCTGGGGAAATCCTTCAAACAATGCTCATTTGGTAGAATCATGTTCTCAAATGTTTTTCAAAAGTCCATTATGCTAAAAACTGACAATTCATTGTTATCCACCCTGTCCTCCTTCAATATCTCCATTTGTGATTCTCTTAGGTGATCATAATCAACTAGCTTCAGTTGGAGACATTTTGCAACTAAGTCATTTCCAAAACCATAGAAGGGAGCAGGTACCACCACTCTTGCAGTGCTCAGCTGAACTGGCTCATACAGATAGAAATGCCCAAAACTGCAGTAGACCATAGGGGCCTGCATCCAAGAAGGAAACCCATTTAGCCATTTTTTGCAATGGATGAACTCTTTCACCAAAATCATCCTTTTCAATTGCAGGGTAAAATGCCAAGTTGAGAGCTATGTGTGGCTTGGCCAAATGCTAAAAAAGACAGGGAAATGAGGGAAAAAGTCAATAGAAAAACGGTACACCAACTTGAGTAACACCGCAGTCCAGTGCCTCACCAATCTCAATAGGTCTCTAGGGAGTAAAGAATGACAAAAATGTCCCAATGGTCTTGTGGTGGCATTCAATTTCAACCCCATCTGGCTTCTATCTTGATTCAAAAGCGCCTTCAGGGTCTTCTAGTTTGGCAATTGCAGCCCAGCTAGACTCACTGCACTCTACGGCTTGCGTTTTATTGCCTTTGAGTAAGCTGATTACATGCAGACCCATAAATCATTATTGCAATGGTGCTCTAAACAAGGGGAGCATTCAAAGTACTGTCAGACCACATTTCAGACTCAGAGCAGATTTGTGTACCATCCGTGAACCTCCAGTTTTCCAAATGTATACCATCCATTTTTTTGACCAGTGGCAGTCTCAGCAGGTGACTCAGTGGCGGTGTTGGTAGTCAAAGCTCTGTAGTAAACCACTGAGTTCCAATCCTTGTCATCTGCAAAGTCTTACTTATCAACTTGTCCAGGAGAGTCTTGGTTGGCATCTGATGAGTAGGCAGTTGCAGATGATCCAGCCAAGGAAGATGACTTCCTATGTGAAACCCTTTCCAAACAAAATTGCTCTTGGATGATTATGAAATGAGCCAGGAAAATGTCGTTTTGGGGAACTGGAACTTGCTTGCCATTGACTACGAGTGCGCCCATGTGT
>KZ121696.1:14857-25439 GCA_002157025.1 Melampsora abietis-canadensis | reverse complement strand
ACAGAAGTTGGAAACTGAGCTGCTAGAAAGAATGAGCACTGGCATGGGTACGCTAAGCCTTGCTCCATTTTACCACCCACTTCAGGATACATATCCCTTTTGATCCAGCTCATTGTGATTCAGATGAAGGCTTGGCTTACAACTCAACCCTTTGCATCAATCTTCAAGCAACGCAAAACACAGCAGCAAGCAACAGGAAAGGCAATAACAAGCAACAAAAAGGGTGATACTTTTGCTAGTTGTGTTGCTCCCAGGGTGTTGAAAAAAAGGGACGTTGTGTTGCGCGCAACGCAGAGCAACAGCCCATTGTTGCTTATGATACCACTTACACCCCCATGTGGTGCTGTAGTGCGAGGATACAGCAATTACAAATTTCTCCAGAGAACACTTTGATCACTAGAATAATGCAACGTGTGAAAATTGGAGCTTACCGTATGGTGTGGTCAGTTGAGATGCCATGCTTGATTCACTGATAATTCAACACTCGACTGATCTTTCAACAACATATCTTCTATTTAGGAAGTTGATGCAGACTTTTCCTTTCAACCTCATGATATGTTCCCAACATTCATTCTCAGAGTAGAATCAACACAAGGACAGGGTGCCACGGCTGAGGCTTGCAATCTGGCTCTAGCGGCCAAAGTTCTCAAGGAAGCATTGTAAAGCATTCGACTCTGTGTTCTTTGATATCCTGTTTCATTTGTCTTTGAGTACGGCTAAAATATGATGGAAAGTTGCCCAATCATTGCGTTTAGTTTTCATTTCTCTTACATGACCGTTTTTGCTCAGCAACTTTCTAAATAGTGGCAATGCTTGTTTAATAAAATTGGAATTATATGTGTGTTATTGTTGAGATACTATCTACTTAAGATACTGCCTTTTGAAGTCGTCAAAGATCGTCTTCTGTTTTAGGTATTTAGTAGTTTGAAGTGAAGGTTCAAGACTTAATCTAGAAGAAGACGTGCTGAATAATGTGCTGTAAAAAGGGGTTAACTGGTAAATGTAATTAAGGGGCGATGGAGGAATCCTTTGAATTATCTATTTCTTTTTTGTGTTTTGTTTTCCCTATCTTTTCTGATTCTCTTCTTGTCAAAAAGAATCAGTGAGTTGTCTTTTATCAGCCTTGATGTATCTCATAATTGTTCAACACATGATGTCTCATTACTGATACCATAACTCTCAACCCAGATCAATTTGTTTTATCAAAGCTTTTTACTGAATACCTTTTTATGTGTGCTCTTCACGACTCCCTTCATCAATTTCTTATCTTTCCTCTAATCTTTGTTGATATTCCTTCTTTTGTTTATTTCTCTTGTGATGTTATATAGGTTAGTTGTTTCAACCTTGTCGTAGACTACCTGTCCGCTGTAGTCTAACACAGATACCTTTGCCCTCAGGTTATCCCTTTTTACTACATGTGTTTTTGTCAGCAGAACAGTCTCTCTGTGGTTTAACAATGACTCACAACAACTTCTCATTGAGAGATTATAGTTGTATGCGTCGGTGAAACACTTTCAATGAAATGAAAAATCTGGAGGTATTTAAGAGAAGTAAAATTCCCAGTCACTTGTGATTTAGACCTTGAGGCATAATTTGGTTTCTGTTGAGTGGCGTGGTGAAAATAAATTTGAAAACTCACCACGCCAAAAATCAAAACAAGCGCGTAAGTCCCTCGTGCCTTGCAAGGACTCGTCCTTGTAAGATCCAAAGCACAATTGGACTTTGCCAAGTTTGTTTGGAGAGGAACGAATGAAATTGGGACCTTGCTCCAAACTTGAAATGTCACAAAGTATATACATACAACAATCTCTTCCTCTCTCTCCCTCGTTTGTTCCTCTCTCTCCTCTCTCTCCTCTCTTGTAGTTAAATTACTTACATTAAACTGACCACCGAGCAATCTCTGATTGATCTCCTCAAGATAGTCCCAAAAATGGCCTCTTAGCGAATTTCACCAAGGTATGAAACTCTAGTCAAAGTTCAAAGTTGAACTTTTTGTTTTGCCCACAGCCCGTAGACAATCAAATTTCCCACTCCAGAACACAGAATGAAAAGCGCGCTCGCAAAAATTTGAGCATGTGGTGTTTGACTTTGCGCAAGGTGAATGTGTATTGGATTTTGATCTGGTGTGTACTTGAGTCATGCGTTCTGGCTTTCGCATATTTGTCACTCAATAAATCGGGGCATTACAAACTCTATGATTCAGAAAAGGATCAGAGTTGTGAGTGTGTGAATGAATAGTCATAGATGAAGTAAAACACATTGATACAATTAGTGGATTCGAGCCATTGAGTTTTCGAGTAGTCATACTGATGTACTTTCATCCTTGAATCAAGAAACATTTTTACCAAAGGACCAATTATCTGGTAAGCAAGAAAGAAATGCAATAGAAACAGGAGAAGACATTTTCACGATTAGCAGCGTTTGAAAGGATTGTTTTCTCATCATCATAGAGGGACTTCTGGCAGTACTGAAGAGGTAGATCGAGAGGAATCCAAGAGAAAAAGAACAATCATTCCTTCAAAAGAGGATAGCATAAATGATCACAAAGGCAGATAAGATGATCGAGCCTGCAAAGGGATTTGAGATGGCAGCGGCAGAGTCTGGTTGGAATTTGCGATTGTCGTGTTTCAAATCATGTGTTTGTGAATTTGAGTCGGGTTGGGGTAAGTGCTGATCATTGTAATTGAAGTCATGTACCTGCACGGTCGAAGTCACGCCAAGATCATGATTGATGTTACTAGATCCTGAGTGGTCGCAGTTACTGCAGGCTATTTGAGTTTCAAAGGGTACGTTAGTAAGTCTTTCAAACAAAGCTGACGAGGATCATGTTTTACTCGAAAATCCTTGGCACTGTCCAGAACAAGTGTAAGCCAAACCGTTCGAATCCTGGCAAACTATATGCAAGATGGTGTCAAATTGGCATCTCTAGACTTTTCTATGAAACATGTGAAAACAAAATATATGAATATTGGGACCAACAGTTTGAACCATCCTGGAGAGTATAAGACGAGCAATGGACAGAGTGCTCGAAGCCGTTGTTTGACGTGCAATCAGCGCACACTGAAAGACTCCGCATGGGTTAGTATATGCTTTGAAAGTCACTTGAAGGATGGGTCAAATGATGTACGTGCCTGGGGAACCGTTACATGACTGAGGATCGCAGAACATACTCGAGCCATCACCGGAAGTGATGCAAGCCATCTGGTTCGCTGTGATTGAGACAAGTTATTCAAAAACACACGTAAGATTGGATTTTCAAAGAATGTATATACTCACAATGATTATCGTCTGCCGTCGCGGCGGAAAAAGAGTGTCCGCAATCGAACGAGTCTCCACCAAAGACTGATTGACAGAGCAAAATAAGAGCAATTGAAAGGAGGGCGCTGAGCTTTTGAACCATTGGCATCATTCTGACAAAGGAGGGTAATCAATCTTTCTGTGGGATTTAAGAGACGAAAAGCGGGAGTGGAGTGGCAGGGTACAGAGCATCGGACGTTCAAATGGTGATTTTATAGACCTTTATCCGGATACGATTACCATTCCAAGACGCCCAGATCTACCATAGGCAAAATATCTGCCTCCCTCTTAGGGTGAACCACCACGATTGGCGGTGTCTAAGTGTGACAAAGTTCCGTTTTCGACAAAGCTATCTCGCCGGTTTTGGAGCCGCTGCCTGAGGAGCCCACTGAAATGCAAGTTTGTTTCACATGACTTTCTTCTCATCTGTTTGAGATCACCTGCTTAAGACAGGCTCAATATGCGTGGTTTTGACATGAAGATGCTGAGGAAGAGAAGATGATAGGTTTGATGATGGGCCCACGCGCGCTCAACAGCAGAGAATGAAGCAGGGTCTCCCATTTCTGGTCAGCCTGTGAAACCAATCTGCATCCTAGCAGCTTGATTTTTTTGTCACCTTTTGCAATACATTCGGCTGCTTTGATTAAACCCCACGAGTTGAACCACTCTGTGCAAACAGACTGCCACTCCTAACTCGCTCGGGTGATGGTGACGATGTATTGATCAGCTAGGTCATGGGTTTCTGAGAGCAAGAATCACTCCAGAAAGGCAGTTTTTGCGGATGAATGTCAGCGTTTGGTAGCCAAGGAGATGGGTGCACCGACATAGAGGTAAAGACTAAGTTCCAGCCATACATACCACACATCGTCCAAGGAACGAGATGTGTGTCTCTATCTTTGCTGAGAGCTAAATTTGCCCGGAGAAAAAGAAGAAAAACTCAAGTAAACAAGTAAATTGGAGATTAGATGAGTGTGATGGGTTTTGACATTCCTCGATTTATCAAATTGGAGAAGTTTTCAAAACACGATGCGATGGATGAAAATTTGGCGGATCACCTCGAGAAAGAGGGCGGATCAGGCTAGAGGAGCACCAGAGAGCATCAACTTTCGGGAGATTGAACCTTTGAGATCCCTTGAAGTGTGAGGTGCATCAAACTTAACAAATTCCCTCGCCAAAGGCCCGAGAGGAGCACGCGATATGTGCAGCGTGAGCCAGTTGGTGTGACAAGTGGAACAAAGCAGTGGCAGCTACTCGACAGAAGTTCTGGCGTTCAGACCCAGTCTTTAAGTTTGATGGTAAACTTCTGCCACTAGGAAAGTGCAAGATCTAGGATGAGTGGCTCACAACTTAGACGACAACTCTTGCTGGTACAATGGACGAATGTCAGGTCATGTAGAGAAAGCGTTCGGGACCTCGGACCTTGATGAAGGACTTCAAACACAGAAGGTATGGCACCGTACGATCGCTCGTAGCTCTTTAAATGTTGAGGCTCTCATTGTGCCCTATGTACTCCAAGTTCAAACCCTATAACTGTCTTCAGAGTCACCGGCACTCCGGCACTCCTCCAGGGTTCCGGGCAGTGGGGACATTGAAATGAGGAGGGTTGAAACATATCCTGTTCGGATTCGCTGATCATCATGACAACCCCTCGATCAAGGCGCTGTCTTCGGTGTGGATTCGCGCATGTAAAACTGGTTTTCCTCTGATTTCCTACTTCTCAAAACATCACATTCTCACAACGAACATTGCATAGCAACAGACTAGGATAGGGTTCTTGAGTATGTACGTTCATCTAGTCGGATTCCATCAGGGTCCCAAGGATCCAGTTTATCTCATCCTTTAATCCGTTCATCTAACCTTACCTTGTGGAATATAGAAAAACCATTTGACTCGAAAAATTCTTCCACTCGTTCAATCTTCTTTACACGCACATACCTTGATTACACCTTTTTCTTCTTCAACTTACGACACCCTCTTGTTTGTGGTTTAAAGAATGTGCAGAAAGCTTTCATTTCTTTATCTTTTAATTTCATGTACAATTTTTTCTACATTATGTGATGGGATTCATCAGTCAAACCTCAATAGGCGCTTCACACTTCAACCGAGTCCTTCTCAAGATGCTAACACAGATAAGACGGTCAAGAACACCACAACACCCGACCCTCCGCAAAGCAACCTGACGTCCACTAACAACACATCCACTGGCACCACACCCACCACACTATCTTCCTCAAACTCAACCTTAGAAATCCCGCCACCGCCCGCGCGGCCTCCACCGGTATCATCCCTCAAAGTCACCCCGAACCCTACAGCGCCTCCCACAACGAATCTTTCCGCACCACTGACCGATAAAAGCTGCGAGAAGGTCCCTTTGACGGTAGACAGTTGGAAGAAGCTTCAGATCGATCAGTATCTCAAGGCGTACCCGAATGGTGCGAAACTCAATCTTCAGGAGTTTGCTGACGAACATGGCGCATATAATTTCCGATGTGGATTGGGAGAGACTTGTAATGCAGGACAGGCAAGTTTCAGAATTCAAAAACCTAAAGAATTTATAGATTTTTTTTCTTATCATCCTTACTTTATTCAGTTATGTGCACCAATTCAAGGGCCAGCATGGTACGTCTTGTTCGCTGCCCAACAGTACAATAATTTTCAACAGGCGCTGTACGACGCAATCGGATTTGTCAGCTCGGAGGTCCAATGTGATTAAACGCTTTTTTTGTCATCGCATCTCTTCATTCGATCCTGACTTTGACATTTACTCCTTGACAAAAACTCAACATAGCTGTTGGCTCCCAGCTTGTGGCCGATTTGTAAGTTGCAACTCTGATCCAAGAAAACATATAAATTGTATCTAATCAAAACCCCACTGTGAATTTTTAAAAGATACCCACAAACACACAAGAAGAAAGCGTTTCGTGACTTCAAGATCGGGATGGCTTTCACCATTTTGGCCGCCGTAGCTGCTGCCTATGCTTGTGCTGTGAGTCCCTGGTATATGAAAAAGTCTTTTCTTTCACCGACTAAACTGTCTACAATTTTAGGTCTTCATGTTCGTTCCCGGACTACAACCATTGGCAATAGCATCAGCAATGGCCGCCGCAACTGCAGTCTCTGCAACCGCCGCACTTTTGGAATCTCAGAAAGAAGACAAGCTAGCAGCCAAAGATGACCCTTTTACAAAGGTGAAACCTAATTGATTTTGAGACTTTTGATTTGAGAAAATGAGCTAATCTAAGTTTTATGTGATGTAGTGGGCACATTATGCACAAGAAGTTAGTTCTTGGCAAACCGAAACGCAGAACTCCATCGGAGATAGGCTCACCCAACACATCACCAATGGTGTCAGTACAGACAAAGGGATCTATGATGTCATCAAACAAGGTTCATTCGCTGTGAATGCTCAGGTCAAAACCTTGGCAGACCTTGAAAACTCATACCGTGAAGTGATCATTGCTCGGTTAGTCAATGAGATCTTGAAAGCAAAGGTGTGTGGTTTGATCAAAAGGTTTCAATCAGCTTATTTTGGGGGTCTGATAAAAACAACGTCATAATACAGGAGGCTTTTGTCACTATCGGTTCGGTACGACATCTTTTCTCTGGAGATCATCAATCATGAACTGATAAGCTAACACGCCATCTCTATCTTCACAGGATTCTTGCACTCAGGGTGGACCCGGAGGTGCCTTCAAAGCCGAAGATGGATGGTTAAGCTATTGTGATCCTAGTGGAACGTGAGCTTCACTCTCTGATCTTTCTTGGTGGCTTTCAAATTCGTGATCATCATCTTTATCAATCTTTTCCCAGCATGATGAATATAATCGCAGCTCATAACGATGAAGCAGATAACACATGGCCACAAGCCGCCTCTTTCGCGACCAAGTATGGCGTCACCGTCGAATACCTGACCAAGCAAGCTGTGGCATGTCAAGCCAAATATGGCTTTTTGCATGATCCTTATGCCACCGGGTGAGCCAATCGCTTATCCATCAGTCTGAAGCGCTTTCAACGCCATCCGTGACATTTCAAAGATATTGATAGTCATGTCCCTTGACTAAATCTTCCTTTCCAGAGGATATCCGAATGACAAAAACTCCGAATGTCTCATCAATATGCTCGTGTGCGATTGCAGGCTTCCAGGTAGAGATTCAATTCACCATGTTTTTGAATCTCATTCTCAAACTAAAACCCAATCACTTATTAGGTATGCGCAAGGCTCGTAATAAACACAACACGGTGCACGCCTGCCGTCACCATGCCGGTGTGCCGGTCTGATCCACTGCAGATGCTGGAACATTATGCAATCTACAATGAACCTTTGGACAGATCATTCTACATCTCGTGTGTTTTCATCATTCCTCAACTTATAATTGAGATAAGGTTCATTTGATCCAATTTCACACTTTGAGTCAAGAAAGTTGTAATTCTGCTTTGTGTTTTCTGTATGCTTGCTTCTTTTTGGAGTCTCTTTTGGAAGATATTTATGGACACTTTGATTTTCTTTGAATATTGATCCGTTGGATGCTCAGGAACAATCTGAGCACATTCACTTTTGACAAGTTGAAGAAAGAGATTGCTTGAAAGTCTACGTTCATTACGTCATGAAAGCTTGCTTAGCCTTGGTAAGCTCATGAGGTAAGATTTATAGCCCTCGAGCCCTACTCCTCTCACACTCACCCTGCTGTTACACTCTCCACATCACAATCCTCGCATATGTGCATCTGATATCAATTCCGAAAAAGGATTCCGGTGTATTTCTGTCTTTTGATTTTCTGTATCTTCGCCGTATGTTTTTTGAGACACTCATGTGTGATGTAGCACCCCCAAAGTAAAAGCATTGACATCACTCACAAAACTTGAATTTCATGCCTCATTTCAAACACCTCTGGCTGTGAGTGGATAAGAGAATCTTCCCTTGGCATTAAGGATACCCAAATGATCTATATCAGGCTTAACCTCTTATAAACAAAGGCACTCCTTAAGGGAAAAGCTTGTCATCTAGATGAACAGTGGCACATTCAAGCTACTCCTACAATATGTACAGGTGTCTTTGAGGTATCTGTGTATAGCTAGTACCAATGTGTAAGCCCCTGATGCTACCTATACTTCGTATGTAAGTGAGATTCGTATTTTGAAAATCACATTCTAAGCCACCATGATGATCTGATGCCATCCATGAGACCTTTATGTCTTGCTAACCTTAGCTTTCTTTTGTTTGACCATTTGGTTAATCTAGGATTCAAAGCCAAATCATTTGATGGAGCAAGGAATCCTTCATTCACTTAAATCAATAAATTCACGTTCTAGTTTATGATTCAGTATATGTATAGCATTTATCTAATTTCAATTTACAAGATATCAAATTTACTCAGATTTGTCAATTAACTGCTTAAAAAACCGACATAAGGGAAAAGGGAATAATCAAACATCGTAATAATAATTCAACCTTTAAAGTGTGTGTTTTTGCAACAGGAGAAAAAAGAGATATCTATCAAGTAAAAGAAAAGGGAATCGATCGTATCTGTTTTAAGATTTGATTTTTTTCTGGTGAGCGGGAAAGGGTCAAGTTTTATTTAACTCTATCAATTACCATCCAAGTCAACTTCTCAAGTCCGATCCTAGCTTCATTTTCAGGTATACCAGAGTTTTGAATAAACTCTCTTGCTTCAAACGAATATTTCTTAGCTAACTCAATCGATCGAGGAATCCCATCTGATCGATGAACAAGTTCTTGTGCCTGTAGAAACCCACAAGAAAATCTTATCAGGATCCTATACAAGAAAACATGTGTGTTTTTCGATTTGATTGAAAATCGAATACAGATTACTCAACTCTTTCTACGTCTCCTTCAAGGTTGAACTTTCGGTTAATCAATCTCGATAGTTCGGGAAACTGTTCAGAAGCATATAAGATAGGAGCCGTGGCGATTCCTAATTTAAGATCCGAACCACCTGAAGGTTTTCCTAGGATTGAAGCCGACGCAGTGTAATCCAATACATCATCTATAATCTACCAAACCACCCAAAAACAGAAGAAATTCAATTTTTTTTCCTTCGATGATTAAGAATTCTAATGTAGTCAAACTTCATCTAACCTGAAAAGCGATACCTAAATGTTTACCGAATTGATAAACCCCATCTTTGATCTTCTCACCCGCTTCCCATCCCTGATGAACCCCACATCCACCCAGAATCGTAGCACATCGAGCCGTCTTAGCCATCAAAGAGGCCGTCTTCAAATAACTTTTTTCAATATAATCATTCCAAATCTGATCTTTAGATTTCCCATTTGAATCTAATTGCATCAGTTCACCCTCGACCAAATTAGAAATGATCGATGAGATCAATTCCACCACTTCCAACGATCCTAGTCTTGCTAAGCCGATCGAAGCTCTGGCCAGTAAGAAATCTCCAGCCAAGATTGACAGTTTGTTGCCGAACTCTAGAGGGGCTGATGGGATGGATCTCCGTGAGGCTGCTTTGTCGATCACATCATCGTGTAATAATGAGGCTACATGAATCATTTCTGATATTTCTGCTAATCTACGTTGAGATGGTAAGATTGAATGATTTGAAGATGATTGATCGTTAAACAGATTTGAAGAAGAAGAAGAAGAAGAAGCAGAGGGATTATGATCAGTTAGGATAGATTGAGGAGAGATAGATTGATTGATATCTGATTTGAATGAATGAGGTTGATAAGTTGGACTTAGATTGAAAGTGGCTTTGGAGATCAAGAGTACGATTAATGGTCTTAAATGTTTAGATTCAGTTGAAGGTGATAAATAATATTTAGCCACTTTATCTAATTTGATTTGATTTGAACCTAATAAAGAGGTTAAGTTTAAGTTTAATTTTTTCAATTCAGGTGATAATAATTTGAATGGATCGATGGAAGCTTTTTGACCTGTTTGATCTAATAAATGATCTGTTGTTGAAGTTGAATTTGATGATGATAAGAATTGAGATGTGGTGAGTTTGGTAGCATTATTGATTAGATTAGATATACTTGATGATTTTCTAATTTGTGATTGAAGTCGATTGGTTTGATTGATTAATTTCATTTGATTGATTGAGTGTTTTGATTTGATGAGATAATGATAATGATACTAGAATGATTGATGGTGTGATTATATGATTTGATTTGTTTTACGAACTAGTTTGATGGATGAATGAATGAATGAATGAATAGTTCCAGTGTTGTTGTTGTTGTTGTTGTTGTTGTATGTTGTAGTTTGATGATCGATGTCTAATTTCGTATTTCTAGTTTGGGTGTTGGTGGT
>KZ121695.1:17666-29121 GCA_002157025.1 Melampsora abietis-canadensis | reverse complement strand
GTACTGTAGGGCACCACGGCTGTACATGGCTCAAAATTGATACCTCAAACACCACCCCAAACAATCTGTGCAACCCTCCGTATGTCACGGTTTATGGCACACGGCTGGGGATGCTCTTACTTCATTTCTCACTTTCATTTTGATATCATCTCAGTCTGACATTGTAATACATTGATCAATCCCATACATAACAATACTGTGATGATGTCAATTTATAGGCATGGACTTCCTTCAACCCGGCGTAAGAACATACCTTTTTCAGTCATAATCCAAACTCTATCCTACATCAGAGCGGGATGTTAGTGTATTGCAATATATGCTATTTGTTTTAATTACATGGAAATGAATTCCAAAAGACTCGGGAGTGCAGGACAATGCATGCACTGGTTCATAATGCTTTGTGGCGGCTGGCCGCCTGATATCTAGTGTTATCCCTAAAAACAAATGGCAATGCGTTTGGTGCGGCAAATTTGGACACACTCAACAGGATTGTCAAGAAAAAAAAGATGAGGAAGTCAAGACTGCCTTACACTGGAATGATTGGCGACGTCTTGTGAACGGCAAGTCTTACAGTGTTGACGCTCTACCTATGTACCCTTTCAACTTTTGATACGCCTTTTGAGTATTTGGCCGAGCGCAGCGACGCACAGTGTGTATATCCACATCTCTCCTTATTATGTTGCATTGTACCCCTCCCCACTTCAAACTTCAGCATATAGTGACGTAGCTATCCTTACAGACCGGGGTCTCTTGAGGGTTAAATTGTAACAAAAAGCTCACTACAAAACTGCATTATACAAGTTGTTGACTTGTCTCTTGATGATGAAAGGTAATGTATATAGCCATCTCAAAGGCAACTGAAGATTTCATTTGTTTTTTCAATTGTGTACCTCCTTGAAATTTGTCTGAAAATGATAAGAGAGTTTTGAGGTTTAAAAACCACCTGGTTTATTCATTCAAGTTTGCAGAAAATCTGGCCTGAGACTTTTAGACTCCGATCATACCAGAAGGTTCTTGGGTTATCTTGTTTTATTTGTAAAGTACAGCGTGAGGTTTCCCGCGCGTAACAAATCACTATCAGATGCTTCCCACAACTCGAGAATAACTAAACATTGCATTAAATATAAGATAATGATTTGATCCTATGATCATTTGTTGCTATCGGTCAATGAGTCTTTGCTTTAGCTTTAGGTCCCCAATTAGGAAGTGGATTATTTTGATACCTAACCACTTTCACATTTGTTTGCATTTTCTTATCAACTTCCGGATGTCGGTCGAATGAAACATTTGATCTAATCAAATCATCCACATCACATCAGTAAATTGGATCCTAAGCATACAGCCAAAAAGACTCACGTAATTGGTTTAGACAATAATACATGCGCAGGACTGCCTTCCTTGACATTCGCCATCTTTACTGGATTGGTTTCGATCCATTTTCTCATCACATCATGTATAAATGATCTTGGTGCATCAGTCTTAATCGAACCGGGTTGACAATGTGAACGCGAAACTTCATAACCTCCATTTAGAAGAGCTGAAGCCACGTTTGTTAGTGAAGGAGAATTACAATGGAATAATCCTGATAATTTGGCTGGAGTAAAGAAGAAGTGAACATTTGGCAATTCCTAAAATTCAAAGTTTTCAAAAACAAAATCAACACAACCTCACAACCTTATGGCAAGCTAAACTGATCTCTCAGCTTTAAGTTTGAAATCTTACCATCTTAGCTATCCCGACCATTCCTTTGATCCTTGAAGCCGTATTCAATCCGCAATCACTCCTCTCAGCGTCTTCCAACACCTTGTTCATAAAGGTTTCATCATGTAGAGCACCTGACCATAGAGGCCCAGCTACATGAAACTTCCCATCGCATTCTGTACACTGAGGACCTGGCACTGGAGGGCCAGCGCTAGTGCCGTAAGAGTTATTTACACCTTCGCCTGATCTAGTTGGTTTTGGTTGAGAACGACCGAGTGGTTGAAGGTGATGGGAAGAGCAGTTAGAGCAAACGTATACTAGTGCAGTTTGACTATGCCCAACATGGCATTCAGGTGTTGATACTCGGTTAGTCCTTCAAATCCCTTGGTACTCATATAGGTAAACTTAAACTCACACCATCGCCTTTTTCACTTCGACGGGAGAGGTATAGACTCTGACGAAGATTCGGACATAGAAATCGATTGATAGCGAAAGAAGCGGTTTGACGTATTTCCCATATCGAGCTGCAGAGGTAGCTAAAGCATGAATCACCTGTCGAAGTGCGTATTCATGAGAATATTCAGCTCGTAGTGAGGTTCCACCGTAATTGGCAAAACTGGTCAAATGATCTAATCAGTATGTGATCCGGACGTATGATTGAGATGTTGCTTGCAAAGAACGTGGCGTACCATTTTTCTGGATAAGCACTTCCAGCTAAAACAGCCAGATCCGTGCAAGTCACACACAATAATCCTGTGAGGAGAGAAAAATTGTCGATGATTAGTCTCCGCTCGGAACATTCATTTGCCAGAAGATACTTGCCTCCATCGGTTATGCATTGGACGGCAGCATCCATAAAGGGCGCAGCTGTACCATAAGGATCCAAATCTACCAAATCAAATTGCTTACTGGGTTGTCGATGTGAATACATCACATCGCTGATATATTTGAATACCTTTTCGTCAGTCTTTATTTGTATGATATAAAGCATTTTCAAAGACGAAGAGTAAACAATTCGAACCTGATGAAAAAACTGACCAAGCATCACCAAGATTAGACCTGACCCGGGGTAAGTTTTTACCATCAGTTTCATCTACACCTAGACCGTTATGAGCGATATTAGCGTCGATGAATTTGACAGCAGACTCAGATAAATCATTAGCGATAATCCACCTGTTATAAACATGATCAGATATCAGATCATATCATTAAATCTTCTTAATTCAAATCACGTGCAACCTACTTCATTGATGGTATTTCTTTTGCATACCGGATTGCTCGAAGACCAGTTGCACTGAGTGCTTCTAGTGCGGTGAATTTCGGAGCTTTGAATTGAGGAGTTGATGGATTCGTGGTAACTGAAATGGACGGGTCTGTAGACCCATTCTCTCCTGATGGAGGTAGGGTAGAATTTGATTGGACCTGATTTTTTCATCAGATGAGGTTGAGATTGAATGTGGAATTTCGAAAAGCATTTACGAGATCTGGTGTATTCTTCGCCTGAGCTTCGTTCGCCGCTGAGGTTTCCGTCTTGGGTTCTTCTGATACTACATCATCTAAACGTGCTTTCTTCAGATCGCTACCCTCTTTGATCGGTATCTGAGAAGAGTCATTCTCCGTTTGATCGGGTATTAAAGCTCTTTTAGCAGACTCAAGTTTTCCTTTTCCTCTTGCAGGTTTTTTTGATCGAGCAAGTTTAGCAGTTCGACGAGCAATAAATTCATCATCTCTAATACTACTCCAAGCTCTGATTGCTGCAATAGATAAATCTCGATTATATTCTTGAACTGGATTAATAAAAACTTCGGGAGTTTCAGATGAATTTGCAGATGTAGGTATCAAGATTGTTGTAGTTGATTCTTGATGAGGCACGAACCCTGGAGTTGGTGTGCTTGTCATTGTGAAGTTCTTGTTGGGGTTTATAGTTTTGTTACGAAGAATGAAATAGGATAGAAAGATTCGAGTTGAGCTCAGCCTCTGCATTCAACTTTTGATTGAGAATTGTAATTTCACGTGCAAAAATTTTGTGTAAATTTCATGGCTTCTCCAAAATCTTTTCTCGATATTCCGTCCCGACGGAATTGAATGATCGGGTATACCCGAAGACTTCTGATAACATCGAGTACTCTAACAGTATGCTTCATCCAGTTTTCATCAGCTTTGTTCTCAGCACAAGAAAGATTCTGAGCTTTTGATCTTGTGAGAAGTGCTGAGATAAAAGTAAAAGGGTTGAGGGTGTGTTGAAAGGTCCGGTATCTCACTGCTCAATGTTCATCGAATCCAGGTGTCAGAAAGACTTCTGGAGATGTTGTGTGGCGGCGCTTTTTCTGTCAAGTTTTTATGCTCATCTTCCTCATCTGCTTGTTGTTCCAAAGTCTCTCTTTTTCGTCGTTATCACATTCACAGGTCCATTGACAGAAGTGCGGAAACTTGCAGAAGTATTGAAAACTCGGCCCCAAGAACCTCACATCAAGATATATGCAGGGTGTCATACATCTTCAGGCTCACTTGCATATATGTAGAAGATTTTGTAAATATCCCAAAAGTACTGGAAACCTCAATCACCACCTCTTATCATCTACATATCTTCAAGTCTTCATTCTTTCTGTCTTTAGAAACATGAAAGATGTTGTTGATTGAATCCCGTGGGAGAATGCTTGATCGGTCTTTTGACATGAAGGCGGGTTCGAATTCCTCATCGACCCGGATTTCGTCGAACAGCAACCAGCAATTGTGTTTGTATCTGTTTACCAATCCATTCGAAACTATCCAACCTCATCCTCGTACACTGCCTCAAGATACATGATTCGTGAAGACAATAGATGCTAAGTAAACGACTCAGTAGGACAAACAAACGCCGACTTACTTACAGCAACAGCAACCTAATCAACCAAAATGGTTTCGGGACAGCCTACTACCGGCTTGGTCAACAGCTCAGAGTCTGACAGTCTCCTTACACTTCAAGAAGACTCCGAATCGACTTATCCTCCACGTCTTGCTAGTACGATCGCTAGCCGAGAATACGCATTCGAAGCTGACTCTGACACACTTTCAAATCCTGGCGAACATCAAGACCAATACGGTACATCGGAAGCTGATACAACCCCCTTAGCTCGTAACTCATTTCACTCAGGACCTCCACGACTTTCGAGAGGTGATAGTCTGATATCGAGAGGGTCTGATCAAGATGATGAAGAACCATTATTACCGTCTGATCCATCGAAACCATCACCATTTTCACCCGAACCTCCATCCGATCATTCACATCTTCTTGATTCAGGTGGTGGCCTGTTTGCAGGCGTTGCTAATATGGCTAACAGCATACTGGGCGCAGGTATCATCGGACTTCCTTACGCCTTAAGGAATTCTGGTTTCTTCACTGGAACAGCTATGATCATCATCCTGGGAATCATCACAGATTGGTCAATCAGGTTGATAGCCTTGAATAGTAAACTTACCGGTCAGAGGAATTATATTGGAATCTTGGAACACTGTTTCGGATTCCCTGGAAAGGCTGCAGTTTCATTCTTTCAGTTTACGTTTGCCTTTGGTGGGATGTGTGCCTTTGGGGTGATTGTTGGTGAGTGGAAATTCAGATGGCCTTTTGTGAGTTGAGGTCCCTTTTCATAATCGCACTTGAATCACAATTCATATTGCTTCTCATATAGAGCTTTATGACTCTTGCTACCTTTCGTCCAATATTTCGCATTGTGTTTCGCCCATCTCCAACAATTTTTGGAATCACTGACTTTGTATTGGCTTTTTCGCAAAAAAAATACGTCGGGTATCACACTGGTTGTGAAAATTTATATAGGTGACACGATTCCTCATGTCCTCACCGCATTGCTTCCATTCTTGGCTCGAATCGACTGGCTTGCGTTCCTCTTTTCTAGGTCCTTTGTAATCGTCTTCTTTACTATCACTGTATCATATCCTCTCTCGCTTTATCGCGATATTGCCAAATTGAGTAAAGCAAGCACTCTGGCGCTTATAAGGTAACGCTGCGATCAGCTCTCCAATCATCCTGACAGGATCACTCGACTAATTCTAATTGGAAAAATTCATTTGTTTTACTTCGTTCTGCTTTCCATAGCATGGTGATCATTGTCATCTCAGTAGCGACTAAAGGTCCCTCAGTAGACCCCAGCTTACGGGGTGACCCAAATAAACGATGGTCCATCATCGAGTCTGGTCTGACAGAAGCCATTGGGGTGATAAGTGAGGAAACTTTCTTAAATGGAAGATAAATGATCACATTGATGATTGAACTTGTTCAGGTTTCGCATTTGTATGCCATCACAACTCCCGTGCGTGACATGATTTTCAGAATCTAAACGGTCCAAAAAGCTGATCCTAAAGAGTCATCTTTTTCGTAGTGCTCATCTACGGCTCGTTGAAAACACCTACACTGGATCGATTTGCTCAGGTGATACATGTATCAACCGCATTATCAGTCATTGCTTGCCTGATAATGTCTTTCTCAGGCTTTCTAACCTTCACCCAACTAACTCAGGCGTACGCGTTTTTTCTCATGTCAATTCTTCTGAGATGTTTTGGCTTGACTGTCATCCGTTTCTATACATAGTAACATCCTGAACAATTTTCCAAATGATGACATTGTCATCAATATCGCTCGAGTCTGCTTTGGTCTAAACATGTTCACCACACTTCCGCTCGAGTGCTTTGTCTGTCGTGAGGTGAGTGGGATCTTGAACTTCTGACTTTGGCCTTGCTGTCTGGGTCTTGTCGCATACTCTGATCAATCTATGCTGTTTTCTATACATATTGGGGTGTGAATAGACAATCGAGACATTCTTCTATCACAACAAACCATTTGACCAAACGCGACATGTGATTTACACCACTCTGCTGGTCGGCAGTGGATTGCTCAGTGAGTATCGAAACTTCTTCTGCAAAACAGTAGTTTGTACTCTCCTACAGACCTGAAAGATCTGACAACCTGATCCCATATACACAGTTTCTTTATCGACTTGTGATCTTGGAATCGTCCTAGAGCTGACCGGTGGATTTGCAGCATCAGCATTAGCCTTTGTTTTCCCAGCTGCTTGTCATCTTAAACTTTCGACCAAATCAATTTATTCATCTCAAAACTTTGGTGCACTTTGTTTGGTAATCTTTGGTCTGGCAGTCATGGTCATTTCTACTGTAGGATCTTTATTTAAAGCGTTAGATCCTTCTAAAGCTACAAAGGTTTGTAATTAAATTTAAAAAATTGTGATTGATTTGGATAGAAGAAGAGATGGGTGTATGTACATATCACGCAAGTTGATAAGATAGTTTCATCTCTTTACAATTCAAATATCCATAGAATGTTCAAAGCTCTAACCTCCCAAGCTTTGGAAACGAAAATCGTAGCTCAAAACCACAAGCATATATGTTCTTTCAGGAATGTTCATCTTTTCATCTTGGTCAAACAGCACGATCAGGCAGCCCTACACAAGATGTGATATTCAGAATTCAATGCCAAGATTTAAGAACTAAATGTTTTGAACTGAACGATTGTCTCCAGTGATGATATCCAAATCATGAGTCTTACTTAGAATGCACCGCGGACAAAGTCGCCTCGGATTGAAAAATCGAGGTATCCTCGACTCTCAAACCTCGGATAGAACCATTCCGAGGTAAGGTATCTTGCAAGGCATAACATTACCTTGGATAGAATCCTCGAACAAGATCTGTCCGAGGATTTTTATCCGATGATGCCTCAGATTCTTCAACCCGAGGCATGTATGTTGGCAGTGATGGTAATAGTATGAGGTGGCTGAGGGATGAGATTGGAAAATAGTCCAACTTCTGGATCTGTATCTCACATTTCAAAGCATTCAGAAGTCCAAAGTTTCATTCACAAGTCAACCCGCCTGTTTGTTGCCGAACGGAGTATACAGTATGCAAGATGCAAGAATCAAGATAAGGATACAATTAATGGTCCGCAACTAACAAACTAAGGAATCAAAATCTATCAAGTTTTTCACTACTTCAATCAAAGTCTTCAGAGATCTCAAGATCATTCATCAATTGAAGAATCTCATCTTCAGGTTCATCTTCATCTTCAAGTTTCTTCTTTTGTTTAGTTTGACGAGTTTTACTCGTTGATGTTGATCGAGACTTTAGGGTGACATTGTTCATGAACGTGCATAGACCCTGATCATCTATATCATTGAATGGTCTATGATAGACAGTTTGATCATGTTTAGGCTTGGTCTGTTTGTCCAGCATTGGTCTTGGCTTAGAAGGTGGTTTGAAATTTGTATTCTTATCTTTCAAGGGTTGAGCGGTTTTGTTAGTTGATGTGTTTTTGGATGTTGCTTGAACTTTGTTTTTTGTAAACTTGGTACCTTTATCAAGAGCCAATGCAGTGATTTCATCTTCTCCTTCACTTTCGGTAGATACGGCTTCGTCCATTTCGTCATTATAGTTTTCTTCTTCGCTATGACTCGGTGTGCCTTCGTCTTCAGTATCTGAATTACTTGGGGTAGCTTGTTTGCAATTGATATTTTTGCGTCGGTAACATCCTTTGATAAGATCACCCCAGCGAAGATTGGCTAAACAACTAGGGCAACGACCTCTATCAGGTAAGATACGCTTCCTGAACGCAGATTTAGTGTTGGTCGATGGAGTGGGACATTGAGGGACACTGGAAGTGAGAAAGTGTCGAGAAAGACAAATTAAGTGAGTTGAGATATAACAGTCTGGCCCAGAACAATTGATATATGATAAAGAGTCCTATCTTGAAATCAGTTCAATGAACCATGATGTATACATGGTTTGATGGTAAAAGTTTGCTCACTTCGATATCCATTGTCTCGTGACACAAATAGCATTTTAAAACACCTTCACATCTTGTTGTGATCTCTTCCATCTTCTCATAGTCTTCAAGAATTGCATTGTCTATAAGACCCGAAGATGTTAGTATCTAAGGTGAATATATGCATCATCCACACTTGGGCGACCCCGAATCCCAAGTATACATGAAAGAACATGAATGAGGCGTACCGTCATGAACATCAATGGGTTTGATTTGATCTTCTGGGTCCGTAGTCAGACCTCTTCTGAACTTTCTTGCTCCATCTACACCTTCAACTCGTAAGGAAACCTCTATCATAGTAATCGGATCCACGCTTTGTGAGCTTTTGTTTGCTTTGACCGCATCGAAAATCTTTTTATCTTGCTCGTACCACAAATCATAAGCACCTTCATTGAAGAAGAGTACCTGAAGTGGGAACTGAGACCAAGGTAATGTAGTGAGCATCTTCTTCAAGACTTTCAGTTTCACTTCTAATCTACAGCCTTGACTTCGAGGAAAGATCGGCCCCTTTGTCTTGGGAGGTTTTGTTTGACTTGAAGCCGGGGCCTTCTCAGATTGAGATTGAGTAGCAGTCTTAAGAGGTGGATTGATATCTTTTTGTAGATGTCGAGACTTGTAAGGCGTATTCCAAACCCATTCAAACTATGAAAGAGCACGTAACCGAAAAGTTCTAAATCCGTCAAACCTGGAAGCTGACAATCAAGCCTTGACGACTTTACCTGTAAGGCCACAAGCTTACTAGGAAATCCATAACAAATCAATTCCATCTCCCAAGGTCTATAGTATTTCGTCCGAAAGGCTCCTCCTTTAATCTGACCATTATGTTGACGGATTCGACGAGGCGGATCAGGCGTAGAACCAACATAGGTTCTTTGATTCACTCTACCATTTTGATATGATCTGAGAAGATAACATGCATAGAAAGCAGGATATTTATGTGAACCTGGAGTCAGAGTCGATGTTTTCGGTCGCGTTTTAGACGTGGTGGGCTTGCTTGGGGATCGAGGTCCTACCATGATATCAATCGTTTCTTGAGGATGTGTTCCATAGAAATCAGTCGCGAATATTCAAACTTTACTTAATCACGCGTCTTACCCGATGTACTGTACACACTGTAAATATGCAACAACCCGTGATCACACACCGACTCGGGTTTACCCCATGATGAGTCTCTGCTATGGGATTCAGCTTCAGCTCTCAGCACGGTCGCCAAAGATGTCTTGACCACATTCGACTTACTTTCACCTCACATTCAAAAATAAAAAAACTACACAAACACATTATATTGCCACCTCTTTCCTTAGCTCAGGGGATGAGTTGAACGATACAATTGCGTCACTTTTCAAACTCACAGTAATTCCAGGCCTGACACACATTCAAAGCCTACACCTCCCGCAGCTTCCTAGACTGGGGACGAGTGGAACAGGATACTATGGCTGATAGTGCTTAGGAGAGAAAGGTTGGAATCCATAAACAATCCCGACGCTTCTACCATTCAGATACTTTACCTTCCACCTTTGATTGCCCATGAGGTTACCCAGCTGGAGTTGTCACTGAAAACCCCTCTTCATCGCAGATTCAAATGAATTAGACGGACTGATAATTGGTAATCAATTCCCGAAAAATCAAATACCGAACGGTTTTACTGAATCATTTTTGAGTATGAATAGAAGAGAAAGAGATCCAAAGTCTTTATACCTTTGATTCATCGGAAAGTCATAGAATGTCAGAGGATCAATAGACCAAAGTACTGGTTTTTCGCTGTTAACATGTTCAGTTAGTGTGCAATGTCGTTAAGCAAATCTGTACTGAAAAAAGATGCGGCTCTGGCTCGAATCTGACCAGCACAACTTATTAAACCTTTCACAGATGGCTTGAACGTATTTACTTTTGGGAGCCACTTTTGGATAATATCCGACGAGGGATGAATTGGTTCAAAAACCATCAGCAAGTGTAGTTCGTCTCAAACTTGACCAAGTCCCAATCGTGCCGCGGTTTATACATAGCAAGCGATGGCTCGTTGAGATTTCATGTGAACAGGTGAGGAAATCGAATTAGTGGAAATGGGGAATGCTTCTCCATCTCCATACTTCCTTCTCCCAGAGCTTCAGGGCAAAAAAGTGCAGGAAGACTCTGTGTGGAGATCGCTTCCCAATCACGATCATCAGATTGTTCAGAAAGTTGTACAATAATGCGCTCTTTTCTTCTCTCATAGTTCATTCATTCCAGCCACTGCTTTAATTCAGCCAAAACCCTCACATTCACAGCGAGCCATATGTTGACGGTGACGGTTGTCTGAGCAATTTGAGCCCTTCAAGTTTCAGCTCCGTCATCTGAGCATTTATTTTGTTTTTTGGCCATGGTTACTGGCCTGGTGTTCAACATACACACATCCGTCCCATAGTATGTGATGGGATACTTGTACACCTATCAAGGAGATACATGAATCCTGATCAAATAACATATGCATTTGTTTTCCAGAGGGCCAAGATCTTGGCACCATATGGAATGCAGATTCTTTCTGCGCTTAGACGATACTCGATTCTTCGATAGACAAAAATGAAGGAGGATCTGACAATCTCGATGTCACAAGATACCACTAAAATCATTAAGCTGCAACGGCCGGACCTCTGTAAGTTGGAGCTATATTGCGCTTCTATCCTCAAACACACAGACACTCACTTCACTTCCGTGACTCTCGAAGTAGCAAGACCTAAGAGTCATCAAGCTTGCTTGAGTACTCCGATGTTGACCATGAGAGAGCATCAATCAAACATCGATAAAGGCGTTTTAAGGCAACTGAAGAGGGTTTTCCATCGCGCTGTGCTAACCAATGTTCATGAGGTACGCAGTGCGTCAGACAAATTTACTGTCAGGTAACGCTTTGGTTTTGATGGATGACTGCTATATAACTCGACAACCGCCTCT
>KZ121695.1:1808-17657 GCA_002157025.1 Melampsora abietis-canadensis | reverse complement strand
CTTGTAAGCGGCTGGAACCTGATACAGCACGGCGACTGAGCAGCTTTGACATCATGACTTTCAGGAACACTCACCCGGTCCAAGAGCTCGACCTGATGATCAATCACCATGCATGACACGCAACCCTCATGTTCCTTGAAGCTTGCGGAGGCACCACGGTGGTAGTCCCACCACATAAGACCGTAGGGCTTTGGTCAAATCCTGTCACTCTTCTTATCTTCCCCACACCTAATTTTCATCTTTCCCCTCTTTGTGAGCATTGCTGAAAGCTGATTTCGATACCACTTATCTATTCGCGCGCCGTATAATTTCTCTGCGATTCTATTCCATTGTTCTCGAGACAGTGAGATTTCTTGCTGCTTTTTCTTGCCTTGCGTCCTTTATTCTAGTCACCTTCCTTTATTCTATTCACCTTCCTTCACAGCTATCTACCACTCTATCTTGCACCCGAACGCTCTTGATACCTGCATACATAGATCATCATGGGTTTCCGTGAATCCAAAACTAAGCTGGGTTCCCGTGTCCGGTCCGCGTTCGATAGACTTAGACCCTCCAAATCCAGTATGGGATTGTCCAGCCTAATGAACGATGAAGTCAGTATAAATATCTCGATATCTTTCGTGTTGGACCATGCAACTCTCACCCAGAGTTTCAACTTGTAACCACTTAACTCACTGGCACCTCGCTTTTAGAACTTGACGATCCGATCAATCTCACCGATGCCACTTCCGGTGTTAAGTCTTCCCTCCAGCATATCACCTCGATTGGCCCCCAGTACACTGTCTGAGACTGAGGTTATTATGCGTGATGCAGCCAGGAAACACGAGGTCAGTTGTTCAAGGGTTCTTGTACATCTCCAGGGATCTTGTTCCGCTGACCCACGCTGATGCTTGCCATATCCTCAGCCTTGGAACCCGAGCAAAGCTAGCCAACAATATCAAGCATTTGGACGGTCACACGTGGAGCTACCGGAATTGGACAATCCCACAGTACTCAAGAAGGTACTGGAACGCGAAGGACCCCTCGAGTCCCCTATCAGCCTTCGTCTGGCGTCTCTCATGAAGTCTCCTTCTGAGTCACATCTGTCCATACTTTCGGCTCCCTCCCCAATGCTCTATCGACCACTCCTACGTTCTCATAAATCGGGCCCATTCACACCTGAGCTGGTCATAAATCCCGCAGGAAGTACACCCGGGTGTACAACATCTATCTCCACGCCTGATTCAGATGGGTACTTTCCAAGAATCGAGTCAGTAGTCAATCAACCACCTTCTCGCGCCAGTTCTCCGCACTCGGAGTATTCGAAATGCACTCTCACCAAGCCGTCGATGAAAGGCAAGGAGGTCTGGCGCACTCCCGAGAATCGTATTTCCGGAGCGGTGACAGCGACCGCGTTGCCTGTCCGCCAGTTTCTGCGGCGTCAAGTAACCATCCCAAATACCCAGCCGCTATCTTCCAGGATTCTACAATCAATCTTGGCATCTCCTTCCGATGAACCCTGTCCAAGTTTGGACTCTGACACTGAGCTTAGCAGCTATCTGGAGGGACTGTGTCCAGGTGGTTCCCCAATGGACCAGTACGTCCTTGACCCGGAGTCAGAACCAGTCTTGTTGGCAACAACTGAGCCTCCGCGCATTATACACGAGGCATTTTCATCAAGATCGCGTAGCTCTTCGGTTTCTACGTTTATGACTAACGTTACCGGCTATATTTCAGACTCGTAATTGAACTGGTCTGAAGGTTTCAAACAGAGGCTTCATCAGTCAGAATGGGGGAGCTCCAAAGTTGTACCCTTATAATTGCGATCGCATATTCTTCGTATTCTTGTATATCTTTGTGGAATTATCTTTGCTTCGAGCCGGGTTTGTCATTTTGCTTTGCTTGCATTGTTTTCTCGTTTCTTGGATCTTGTCTTCAGTCGTGTCTCCATTCATCTTCTTGATTCTTCTTGATATATTTAATGTCGTTTTTCTTTCAGAGGCAGTGGTCTCATTATTTTGCAAGGTCCTCTCAAACCCTGTGCTAGTATTGTTAGAAGACAGTGAATTTATCTCATGGCGATTTATGTATTGGGGTGCATATTTGCTTCTTGTAGCTTGAAATGATCAAGCAGACTTTTGACTTGCGACATCTGTTTGCGCCACATTTTAGTTTATTGCACGCTGGACCATATCAAGCCAGCGTTTAATTAAGCTCATGGAGAGCTGAGTGATACAAATGGAACACAGCAAATATGCCCCGTGAGCATGTATGCTAAAGAGTCTTTTTTACTTTGAAGTGGAATCACTGCGCTCTACCACTTCCTGGCGCGTTCACTTAAGCAATTTCTATTTCTGGTCAGAAATTGCATTCTGAAAAATACAAAGTGCTGTTTTGGAGGAGTATGGTTCATTTTTGCATTTTGAAATTTATAAAATGCAATTTCTCTCCAGAAGTTTCTTAAGTGAACGCGCCCCAAGAAAAGAAGGCTCAGTCCAATCGGTTACGATGTGCCATAACTGCTCATCACCAAACTTAACGAATTCCCTCGCCAAAGGCCCGAGGCTTGAGCGAGGGGGACTTTGTTAAGTTTAGCTCATCACTAGATTTCTACCCGGAGGAGTTTGAACATCTAAAAATCCTTGAAAAGTTTTCTTTTCTTCACAATTTTTGATTACCTTCTCAGCAGAGCACTTCCTTACATGTTTTACATAATCATCAGATGCAGCAAAGGTCTCAAAGATTGCAAGGGTTTGATGATAAACTCTGAGTTATTGGAACGCTATGTAAATTCATTGAGCCCTCCTAACAAGAACAGTGATAAATTCACATTGAATTAAGATACACAAAAACCAAGGTGGCCCCCAATATGTGATTATTACCCATTAAAACCCTAAGCTTATTATAGTACACGGGAGAGATGTGTACATAGCTGTGACGGGCGCATCTCAGAGATGTGATCATTGGGTATGTTTACATCTCAATCGACACTGTAAATGTGACACGAAGACTTCATCAAGATAAACCACTAGCCAGACTTTAAACTTGTATTGTACTCGGAATTACCAACAGCAATATTCGTTGACATTTGAAAAAGAGGACATAATGTGAGATACAAAGGAGAGAAAGATGTATTGCACACACGGAAAAGCAAACGTCCTCAAAAATATTAGTCTGTATCAGAAAGAGTACAGGCAGAAAAGTTTTTGTGTGAAGAATGCGAAGATGAATAAAAATCCAGGGAAATAAGAAATGAAGTCTTTATGTCTGTGAGGTACGAAAGGATTCACATAGCATATGATGATAGCAACATGGGGAAGGAAAAGCCGAGAAAACAAGTTCAAAAGTGTGTATCGTTGTGTTACATGAAAGAGACCTGTATGTCCGATTAGTGATTTGAGTGTGATTTGATTGTTGGATGAGACTAGAAAAAAAATAGTTCCCTGCGGAGTAAGAGGTTGGATTGTCATCAGTATAACTTGAAAGTACTTGTGCATGATTGAGTGTTCTAGTTTCCGAGTACACTTACCTACTTGAAGTTGAGGCCCACACAGATAAAAAATTCAAGCGATTAAAAGTATTGGCTCCAATCTTCGTCTTCTGTGGGTTCCAATGCGGGGTAATAGGGTGTACAGGACTCTCCTGAGCTTTGGCTCATCATATCTTCTGGAAACTGTTCTTCGGTGCTTTCGTAAAGGGGTCCGTCCGTCTCGGTCAACCATGCCTCACTTCGCTTTTGTTGAATGAGTCTACGGATTTGACGGGCACTCATTCCTCTTAGGACACCAGAAGGATCCATTTTCTGAAGTTCGACCATGGCTGCCCATTGGATCTGATGTGACCGTAGCTGTCGGATCAACTCTTCTCCTGAAATAGGTTCATCGTCCATCTGGGCCGTGAACATCTTGGAAGACGCATGCGACTTCGGAGTGCATTTTGTAACAGTCTGAGAACCTGGTTCGGTATTTGTATTTATAGTATGAATGACTTCAGCATCCGAGTCCGGTGAACTTGAGGGGCTTGACGAACAAGGTGTTGAGGACCTGCTTGAGGGACTCGCGAACTCCTCGGCAATGGCAGCTTCATATTTTTCCCGTTTCGAAAATGAATTAGCTCGGATGATGGATAGACGTCCATCATCTTCTTGGCCAGAGTTTTCTTTGTCGTTGGTTCGTAGCGCTTGGAGGATATTATTCATTTTAGCACGGCCGACATGACGCGTCCGTCTCACGAAAAGCTTGAGTGATTCGGCTACCATTTTTGTCTTTTCTCAGTATTAAGCTAACTGGTCAGCCAATAAAAATGCGTTAGCTGTTCTGCTTTCGCCATCTTCAACTTCTTCCAAGATAGATGTAATCTTACAGTAGAAAAATTTCTCTCGACCTTCAAAGCAGTCCCCTACAGATGATTTTGTTGCTGTTGTGCTTCTCAGATAGGATTGCCGGTTCCGGGTTGGAGCTTTTAATTTACAAATTTATTTATGCCGCGAGGAGAAGGATTCTGCATTTTGGTGAGCAGGGATCAATGGAAGAGCGTGGGTTAGTATTCCTGAAATTTACAGAAAGATTTGCAAGGAGATCAAGCCGAGACGTATGGTACTGACAGGATTGTTGAAGCGCTAGGGCTGAGTGTCTAGAAATGAGAAAGACATGGGGGCCGCAAAAGCGTATTGATCAGCCATAGCTCGCCTCGGAGACAACACAAAGTCTTGAATGTTTCTTTGAAAGAGGAACATATCCGGATCGGCAAGACGATCGACTTAACACACACATACGCAGCGCTAGATATGATAAGAGAAAAGCGTGAATGCTGTCGTAGCCGAGAAAAAATTCGTGGATCCCTGAAGTGATGGATCACGACTCGTCTTTGACAAGCGATAAGGTCAAGGAGATAACAGGCGAATAAATTTTGTCGATAGAAACCGTCTAGAAAGCTTCAGCCTCGAAGGACCGCAGAAGATCTCAAGGCTATCTGTTGTGGTATGAGAACACCAGAGTATTTCAACCTGCTCGAATGTATTCCTCGTTTAACGCATCTATCGGCAATGTGGAGCAAGAATGAAGCTGGTAGATCAAGTTGAAGAGAGCTCGGTCAAGATTGACGGAATCCTGGAGGATCAAGAATGGTAACTGGTATGAGAGGGGGATGCGCAAAGTAGACCTGCATTGCGCCAGTGGCAGCACCAGGTAAGTCTAAATCTCATTCCTGGCGGTTTCCCATTATGGGTAGGGTGATTGCCGTTTCAGAATTACATATTTGAGAATTGGATATGACAACCTATGGAAAGGTCTTCGCTGTGATGATAAACTCGTTGCGGTGGAGATTCGAACCCGAAAATGGAAACAACACATGTTGAAGACTTCACATGATCGAACAAATGCAATCTTATGCCTTGTGAATTTGCGTTAGGCGAGACCGGAAAGTGGTGCATTCTCGCCCCATGCAAGCCTCTTCAAGTCGGATTGGTGCATAGCGCCTTTAGTTTCTTATGATGAATCAGAGAAGCGGCAAGAATAGAAGGCCAGATTCCCATAAACAAGCGCCTGATGTCACGATCGATGAAGCTTGTGTACCGTGGAATGGTCGAGTGGAAATGGATTGCAAGACTCGCGGGGATTTATGAAGCAGATGGGTACACAAACTCAGAGGCTTAGACTCACCTATAAGATTGTTGAGCTTTGATTTGGCCGACTGCCGACGTTTGTAGAATAATCCTTGTAGATAAACTCGAATGAAAAAACTAAGTAGATTGATGAAAACCTACAAAGGCGATATCTTGATACGAGGTGTGAATGCAGTTGGTAAATGCGGATTATCCCAAGAGGCACGAATCGAAGTTAAGATTTGTCTGGATCTTTCACAATGCAGAGCCTCTATATTTGAGTATCATGCTACATCACCTACGTTGAAACAATCTTTTGATTCAGCTTCGGTGACGGTGTTGTACAACAACACAGGGAATATATAATGTATCACCGAAGGCGATGCTGGACGGGTCTCCTTAGTGCCATCTATGAATCTGTCCCCGTCTCTGTGGCGACGCCCCAGAACGAAATGCTATCTGTCCCAATGGAGACTGAGCGACCCCACATGGGGGACAATGGTAAGTGACTCGATTGGACGCAAAGGGAGCTTGGACAGGTGAGATCAAACGAGTAAAGCCCCGCCCCGAGAGTGCCTAAGGTGTATCAGCGTTGAGTCATGATGTACAATGCTCGACGTATTTATATCCAACAAAGGCCCCTCACGTTGATTTGGGCTGTTTCAGGAAAATCATCTGGCCCAGATGGTGCGCACATGTGCAGCACTGGGCAGTCAACTAAGCATAAGTTTGAAGAGCACATAGACAAAGAATGTGAAAGAAACGTATATATTGACGAAAAAGAGAAGAGTTATATTGACGAAAACATGAGGAGTTCACCCTATATCATTGAGCAACGTGATGGGGCCAGATAACACAAAAACAATCCCTTCAAAACGGTGAACCAGCGCGCTTGTAAGTTAGAGTCATGGCATTATGAAACCACTTTAAGGGTGATGGAGACTTGCTAGTTTGAGCCAACGAGAATGCCCTGGAGACAAATCAAGCGGGTCTTGAGAACATATCTTACAATTCCAAAGCCCAATATTAAACATGAAAACTTTGAACAATCAGGATATATGATATATTTTACACAAGGCGCAGTCAACTTCAAACAGCTTGACCAAATTTACCCTCAAACCTTCAAGCATATTGATGGGCGCAAGGTTTCCAAGCTTGACTGTATATTCTTCAGGGGTATTTGTCTGACTGTGAAATCGCTTCTGAGCTTTCATCCTCTGGATCTTTTTCTATATCGCTATCTGCGTCTACTTCTACTGTTTTCCGTGTTGATCTTGCAGTCCTCCGAGGCATTCGATTCGGGGACTTCTCAGCACTGTATAAGAATATCAAAAATTCACGAGTATACTCAGATAGGGATTGATCATCACACATTACTGATGATAAGTACACACTTGGATTTCAATTTCTCAACCACTCCACCCTTTCGTTTTCGCGGAGCCTTAGATTTCGCAGTCGGTTTGACAACATGGGCGGTGCTTGATGGCTTTTTGACATCACCGGGGACGTTCACACGATCCTTCCTTGATAATAAGGACGCTGTCAACTCTTTGGTAAACTCCTGACCAAGGTAAGTTTTCTTTGCGATCTGTTCGAAAAAACCACAACTCAGCTCGAGATTTTTTTGGAGATAGCGATGGGGGTCGTGTTTGGTACGAGATGGATAATAAGGGCATACCAGGTTTGCTTCCTCCGGTGATGATATAGGCTGAAAGAGATCTGCGGGTAGCAGCGCTTTCCCTGGATAGGTTGGCAAGGTCCAATGATGAATTTTGGCTTTTATTCGAATCACCAGTTGAGCCAGTTCAGATATCGTATAGAGGAACTAACAGAAAGCGGAGATATGCCGTCAGCTCGTATTCAATGGCTCATCCAAGCATTTGTGGAAGCAAGGGGATGCTAAGGCACCTCGTTGTTGAATTTTGACTCCACGTCTTTCACCGCCTTGAGTTGGCCGACTAGATAATACATCAACGACACGTTTTCACTGTTGGCCACGCAGTCCACATAAAATTCGATGTGTTTTGAGACCGATCGTAGCGCCTCAAGAGACAATTCAAAATCCGGATGATGTATCAATAAATGTAGTAAGCGTACAATGATGACCTCAAACATTGTAACGCGGAGATCTAGGGGGTCAACGATGCGCGGGGAGTGATGAAGTATTCAACAAGAGACCATGATAACGTTGATTTGCAAACAGGATAAACGATCAAGCACTGACTCTGCGGCGCTTGTTTCATACGCGTCTGTATCGAACTGCGCGCCAATTCAATGATATCAGGCTCCGGATCATGAGCCACAAGAAAGAAGATGATGTTAAATCGAGGATCGGTCAATCGATGGGTATGTAGATATTTCGCCAATTTGGTAACAAAACCTTCGCGCACTTCACCGCTAGGATCCTGGCAGGTCCAGAAGTAAGTTATGTGATGTCTGCGAGCACACAATACAGGAAAAAGGGCGTGGGATTCACAAACCGCTGCTACCCAGGCTAATAGATCGAACTCTTTATCGATCTCGCTGCTGAAGGCTTTGCATGCGGCCAGTTTCAAGATACAATGCGCCGCTTTGAGCCTCAGCCTCATAGCGACTGCCTGGCTGATAGACAAAGTGATATACCCGGCAAAAAATGACGTCATCAGTGAGACTGAGCTGTTTACGTGTGGATACTTCCTCTCGCTCAAAGAAATGACTAGAACCTGTGTGTAGTTGTGCGCAAATGACCATGATTAGCCAAAAGTTGCCAGAGAAGCTTGAAAACCGGTGCAGCCGATGTCTTGGCAGCTTTAGTCTCGGCGTAAGCAATGCATCGATTTGTCAATAACTTGACGCCTATGACCCTGGCCTTTGCCAAGTCCCCCAGCTCGCTGTCATCGAGCCATTCGTCATCCCCCTATTAGTGCCAATATGTCAACATCGGACTTGAGCTACCATATGAAAATGTAAATGATGTGGTGGTATGGTTTATGCCTCACGTCTTGTTCCCCTTCACTAGACCTCAACAATAATTTCTGGACAATGAAGGTTGCAACCGTTTCACTATGGGCTTCGAACACGTTTGGTGTGAGCTTCGCAATCTGAGAAAGACCGCCTAGATTTGCGACCAAGCGCCCTGGCTCAGCATCTTTCAACGTGTTGGCGAGTTGCTACACATAAACATTTATCGCAATGCAATTGATAGTGATATATCAGCATACTTAACATGAATGATGTAGTGCAGATTTTGTCTTTTGTAGGATGCTACGACTTACGAGGTTAACTTCACGGCAAGCATCCGCCTTGTCGGGTGCTTTAGCTAATACGATTGCAGCATACTTAGCTTGCTCAGGCGTCCCACTCAGAGCGTAACGCGTCAGCTCATCCACTAGTTGCCTTTGGGTGGCCATGTCAAAGCGTAAAGGTCACGAAACAAATGATTCAGCATACTTTACTGATCTCTAGATGCAACAAAGGTGGGAGCCCTCTGAGAAACATTGAACGCCACATACGGTTCGCTTGGTATCAATTCCGAATTTGTTTTTGCCAGCTCACTCATACCCAGTAAACATACATCAATCAGTTTGGTGGTTTGGGCAGATTCTACATCCGAAACCTCAAAAAGAGCCTTGGTAAGTTTGTCAATGTGGGGCTTGAGCATCACCGAGCAGCTGGTCGATATCATATCCAGTAAAAGTTTAGCCGTGTCCCCTCGAGATCGAGCAAAGCCTGTGTTATCTTCATCTGTATCTCCGTCGTTGGTTGCTGGCTGATGTAGTCGAGATAAGAGAGTGGGCACTGCGGCAGAACTCAAGGTTAGATACGCAGATTTTCTTAGAAACATCCCTATAGTCTCCATCAAGGCAGCAGATAGAGATTCCAGTTTGCGATTGAACTCATGCTGAAACAAAGCAAGTCAGAGAGAATGCACCCTCGTTTGAGTATACCATCCCAAGCGCATGTCCAAAAACCATGCTATGATCTCAGGGGTTTTGAAAGACGCACATATGTCTTGACGAAGGCTTTAACATCTACCAGAGGGTCGGAAAGTACTTTGATGACTTTGTACATTCGTTTATCATTCAGTTTTGCAAACTTTTGGAGTTCCTCTGTGGCTCTGGATGGATCCGGAAAGGCGGCTGAGGGCGACAGTTATCATGGCCAATCAGATCGGATTACGATTAGGATGATTTAACAGCTTACTCGAGATGTGTCGGATAATTTGAGCCAACTGTGTCTTGACTTGTTTTTCGTCATGGTCAATGATGCCACCCTGGTAAAAAAGGCACGTCTCTCAAACCTCTGAAATCAAGTATTCGATTGACGAAAGACAAAGACCGTACGTTATAGGCCTCGCATGAATCCAGAAACCGGATGAAGATTGAAGGTTGCCTGAAGAGTAAGCGTAGATTCAACTATCAGGATCCAATGATGAGAAGCGTGAGTTAAACCATCCCGATTCAACCTTTGAGTGATCCGCGTAAATTTCTTCAGTTTTTTCAAATCGCTGGGATTGAGGAATCTTGCAACGGTGATAAGGCGATCGACCCAAGAAGTCTCGTCAAGTGCTGATTTGGGAAGCGGTAAGATATTTTCCAACATGCACCTCTCGGTCGCCACACTGTCCAAAGCATATGAGCGACAAGCGACTTTTACGACAGTGAATTACAGGCTCGCATGACATACCACAATCGCTGGTCACCTATAAACATGGCTGATAAGATCACCTGGGGAATCCAGCCAAAGTGAGCAATATGGTTCCGCTCATTGTCCTCGCTATGTTCCATCAAAAACAAGAATGCACGGGTCAGAATCACTGACGACCAGTGCTCTGGTCAAAAAGCGCTAACATTTCAGCATACGCCATATCGTATAGCCGGCCCAAGGCTTTGAGCGCCTCTTGTTGAACGGATTGCTAAAAGTTGGTGGAATGCCCCGAATCAGTAATGGTCAGACGCGATGGTTGAGCGACGACGTACGAACTTTTTTATCTTCAACTCTACCACCCAAGCATCTCAAAACATTTGTTTGGATGTAGTGTAATATCAAATTGAATTCGAGGTCAACAAAGAATTTACAGCTCTCGAAACGAACTTTCTCATCCGGATCAGTAAATTTGACATATAGGACTCCATTGATATCGTCCTTCAAATGCGGGTGCTGAGAAATTATTGACTTGCAAGATTGAATGACGGCGATGCGGATCTGAGGTGAAATGTCTTTGCACTTGGAAATCCAAACTTTCCAAGTGTTTGGGTATCGTCGAGCCAAATCGTTACCGGCGGATGTCGCACCGTTCACGCTTGATCCGGCTAGAGTATGGATATTGCTTGTGATACCTGTACCACTCGAGGGCTGTGTCGCAAACATCTCACCAAGGGTCTGAGTAGCCAGGAGGCGCACATGGGCTTGTTCTGTCTCTAGTTCAACTTGAAGTTGAGGTATGACGTTGAGTAACAATCCAGGACAAGACTTGTGTATGTTCTTGATAAGTATATGAGTGTCGGTGATTTGCTTCGTCGATCCATCCTTGTCGTCTTCATCTGAGGATTGGGCGTCTTCATCAGCCGAGTCTGAGGGATGGATTTGACCTGAAACTCTTTTTGCGCCTAGAATTATTAGGTCGGTGAAGTAGCGACACACTGCACATTGAAGTTTATCCTCACAAGCATTACATACATCCACTGCCAGTCTATAGGCAGCAGGATTAGCCTTGAAGTTTTTCGGTTCGAATTGGGCAAGGATATACTTCAAAACTTGAGGGGGGATATAAGAAGCTGCCTGATTGATAATCTGCGCGAGCAAATCAGCAAATGTGAGAGGAATATTTTTGGACATCTCCGTGCTGATTAGTGCATTGTGCAGCACGGTGGGAAATGACACTGGAATTAGCAAGTGGAAAGCGAGGCCACAGGTGACGGCAAGGCTCATACCTAACAACGTCGAAAAACAACTTGAAGACCTCAGTCATCAGCTCCTCGCTACTCGGAATATCGCATATCAGAACAATACTCTGGACTGTGGCAAGTGACTCGAGCAAGTATAGATCTAAATTTCAAGGGAAACCCGAGGAAAATCTCAAGGGTCAGCACTGATAATGGCTTTCTAGACCAATGACGTACAATAAGATTGGTTGGGAGCCTGTCTGTTGGAAGAAGAAAGATTACGAAGTTGCCTGAAGAAGAATTGGAAAATGTCCTATTGTGCCCAACAAAAACGTGATCTGAGTGCTTGATGTAAGAATGGCGTGACGAGAGAATATACCTTCAACTCAGGTCGCGTATAAGGCGCGTCTGGCGCATATAGCCTCAACAAATCTGCCAGACCACATGCTACCAAGGCCTTGACAGTTTTGTCTTTGTGCACTAGAAGGCTGGGCTGAATAAGTTCTTTGCGGATGGTCGACAGTGAGTTAGTCTCGATCACGTCCTGATCTAATTCTGAAAGCTCAGTGTGAAGAGCAATAAGTCTTTTTATCAGCTCGGTGATCGTTAGTTTGGAGTCTTTTGTGAGGTTTTGTTTGAATTGAAGACCTGTGCACAAAGAGCTCTCGTCAGTTTCATCAAAGTAGCGATTGGCGAATCGTGTGAGGGATGCTCACGCTGCTTTTGGGAGACTTTCGGACCCATCTTTTGTTCTAAGCAGCAGCTCAACTCGAGATGGAATAAACCAAAGCTGGAACGTGAGTCGACCAGGAGATGTGATATGTTGTAGGGTGGCTATTGACCGTTGTTGTCGTTGATCGTAAACTGAAGAGAGTTTCAGCCAAATCTTTTTGTTAGGACGCGGTTCTACTTTTGTTCTACACATGGATTTACAACAGGCGCGTCTATGTATTACCCGGCCACGCTACTCTCGGACCTTGACTACATGTCCGATTCCGTCCATAAAATCATGGGATGAGCTTCCATGAATCCATTACTTCCGCCAGACGATGGATGGCTCTCTCTAATTCACCCGAAGCTCACAAATGCTACCGCAGCTGGCAACAATACTTCAAGATGCAAGTCCTCAAAGCCAAGTCCAATCACTGGAAAAAGTTCCTAGCTACTTGCTCAGGCAACGACACTTTCAAAGCCTTCAAATACACGAAACCAACCTCAACGGAGGGAGTCGCCCCACTACGCAACCCAGACGGCTCTTTTGCAACCGATAAACCTCAACAAGCAAAGATGCTCTTTGAGGGCACCTCAGTGGCCCACATTGAGGCGGACTTATCGGATATACCTCAAACACTTCCACCCTCCGGTCAAGATGTCAACATTTTCCCCGAACTGGGAGTACGAGAACTCAGACGCATTGTTGAAAATCTGCCAAACAGAAAAGCCAGAGGTGGTGACAACATGTCCAACGAACTCCTGAAAACCTCCCTCCCAGCAATTGAACATGAACTTTGTCGGCTATTTAACGCCTGTTTCAAACTAGGACACTTCCCAAATAGTTGGAGATCGGCGGTTACGATCATAATCAGAAAGGCAGGCAAAGACAACTATTCCGACCCTAACGCCTACCGCCCTATCGCCCTACTGAGCTGTATAGGCAAAATTTTGGAAAAAATCATAACTAGTCGAGTTACTTATTGGGCTGAAAATTTTAAGGTCATCTCACCATGCCATATGGGTGGACGCCGTCATCATAGCACGGACGATGCTTTACTCATTCTGACATCCTGGATTAAAAACAAATGGCGCAAGAAAGAAGTGGTATCCGCCCTTTTCCTTGATGTGAAATCCGCTTATCCATCCGTCCATCGCGAAAGACTGTGGCACATACTTCGAACTAAAAACTGCCCACAATACCTAGTCAATCTCATCCAAGGATTCCTGACGGAAAGATCGACAAACCTACGACTACAAGACTTCCTCTCTGAAAGATTCGACATCAAGAATGGACTGCCTCAAGGCTCCCCATTATCAGTCATCTTATATATCATATACAATTCAGAATTGCTAGGAATGAACACGCCCTCCCCAGAATCAGACACCATCTCAATTGGTTTCATCGATGATGTAGTACATGTTGTTTCGTCAAAAACCTTCGAAGCAAACCTTACCAAGCTTAACCACCACGCAAACAGATCCCTTTGCTGGGCCCACAAACACGGCGCTATATTTGATAAGAAGAAGGCGCAACTCATGCACTTCTCAACACAAAACAAACCAACCAACCCTACCTTCCAATTCGGAGAGATCCTTCTTCAGCCCAAACAAGAAGTCAAATGGTTGGGACTTTGGTTAGATCCTAAACTCAATTTTAGTAGCCATATTCAACATGTAAAGCGCACTGGCGAACTCACACTCAATCAATTCAAACACCTAAACAGATGCTACTCAGGACTTACAACTAAGGAAATCAAGAAGTTGATCAAATCGATCCTTCTCCCAAGGGTACTGTACGGTAGTATTGCCTGGTTAACGACCAAAAACGAAAAGAAAGCAAATCGTGTCCTAGACACACTCCAGAACAAAGCAAACTTGATTGCAATAGGCGCATTCAAGGGCACATCTAACGAAATCATACGACATGATACATACATGGCCCCATTGAACTGGACAGCGACAAACAGACATCATCTTTTCATCCTAAACCGCCTCTCGACTCAAGAAACTCACCCGTCCCGAAGATTCATTGAATACGAGCTACGTACCAACCCCAAATCGCACCTTGGCCCAATTCAAGATGTACTCAATTATCAACACCTCATACCGCTCACTAAAGAGAAGATAGAAACCATCTTCCCACACCCCATAGCTCCATGGTCCAAAAGTTTTGGGTCAGCAATAAACATAGATAAGTCAAAAGCCGAAGTACTGGACATCTTACCGAACCAGATTAAAACAGAAGAAGACAATGACTCAATCATCATCTTCACGGACGGATCGGTTAAACAAGAAGGTGGCGGGGCTGCTGCTGTGTCCAAGACCATCAGTAGAACTCAGGCAGTAGTATTCACTGAAAACTACTCGAACCATGAAATGGAACTATTGGGAGTTTTATTAGCAACTGAACTGGCTAACGATCTTCTCTCCTTACAGCCTAACTCAACAAACGACGTAGCAATCTTTAGCGATAACCAAGGGGTCATCAAATTGATTGAAGACATACCGAGACCAACATCAGGCCAACACCTGATTATAAAGATCAGGTTACAACTAATGAGATTACCTTCCTCTACCAAGATCAAATTCTACTGGACCCCAGGTCACAAAGGAGTAGAGCTGAACGAGATCGCTGACCAACTTGCAGGTACAGCAGCCGAAAACCAGACGGAGGCTATACAGATTCCATCAAGTATGGGGAGCCTTAAACGTCGGACTAAAACCCGATTCAACGTCAAACAGTTTCCTTTTAAACCAGGTAAAAAACCCTTTATCACAAAGCCCAAACTAATAGCTAAAGGCCTTGAATCCCTAGAGAAGGGCAGCACGGCGGCTATTGTTCAACTTAGAGCTGGCTTCAGCCCACTGAATGATCACCTTTTCAAAAGAACACTCAATGACACACCAATGTGCAAAGTATGCAAAGTTAAAGAAAACACTAACCATTTCCTTTTATATTGCAGACGCTACTCAAGACTTCGCAAACAATTCAGAACCAGATTAAAGGAGGATGGAATACGAGTCAACTGGAACAATACCACTAAACTTCTAGATTCTCCAAAAGTTTTTCCTCACTTAGCTGAATTCATCCGATGTACAAAAAGATTTAATCACTTTCATTCCTATTTGTTAGATGAACCAACAAACACAACGACAAAACAAAAGACACGAAAGTTACCGAGGAGAACGGTCACGGAACGAGTGATGGACGTGTCCTAAAGACGGACGGAGAACCTCACAAACAAAAATGCCTCTCTGGACTGTTCAATCCCTTTTACGGGTTCGGATGACAGTAAAACACTACTTTCGAGACAACTCATTCACATCTACTTAGCTCAAACAACAACTTGATCTGGTCTAAACATTAACTCGGTACGGTTCATCACTGTTACCCCATGCCGCAAACAACTCCCTATCTCTCCCGTGACTCCGGTTGACGCTAGGATAGGAGGTTAGGGAGGGGGATCAAATGCCTGCTCAGCTCTGATGCAAAACCTCAAGAAGTGCGAGTCTAAATGACACTATACTTACACTGAATTCCTAACAGGCGTGCTTGCACAAAGGTGTTTATAGTGGGTCACCGCTTCCTTCGGGTGGGCTAAATGCCTAAAGGTGATTATGATAAAAGATTGTATTACCGCTTCCTTCGGGTGGGCAAAATGCCTAAAGGTGATTAAAAAAAAAAAAAAA
>KZ121688.1:0-18611 GCA_002157025.1 Melampsora abietis-canadensis | reverse complement strand
CTCTTTCATATTTGACAGTTCTTGTGCTGATAAAATTTGTTTGAAGTTTGAGTATGGTCACAAAAGCCGATCTGCTAAGCTAGTGTTGTGTTATAGAAAGGTTTCAAAAAACAAAGAGTTGTTCCGTGAAGAACAAGTTGACTCCTATATACATTGGCATACTGCCTACCTAGACCCATGAATGTGGTTAAGTTGAAGGCTGTGCTTGCCACAGGCAATCACGTGGCGGACATCTTGCTAGACTTTTGGTAAAAAAACTTGATCACATATAAGCATAACAGTACTACTTTATTATGCCTGTAAGTGAAATTATCAGGCCAAGTCTGATAATTATCACAAGATATACCAAAGTCAGATCTACCCATTGGATGAAGACTCTCCAAAAAGTAAAAGTGAAGAGATGACTTCTGTTTCAAAACCTTTGAATAGTCCTCTGTGACATGGTCAAGAAGTTTGGTGACCTCTGCAATCAATTACACTACCAGAAATATAATCTTTTCCAGGTGGAAAAGGAAAGTATTGATATAGAAAAGGCAATAGAGAAAACAATGCCAACCTGAAAGCAATTTTGACACTGGTTTTTTGTAGACCAGATTTCTTGTGAAGAAATACAGTTTGTACATCTGCCATACTGATGTACAGAGCTGTAAGGCTTCCAAAGCCTTCAAAGCCTGTCTAAAGCCGGTGTTGTCATTTTTTGAAGCCATTTTTTGTTTTGCTCTGACTTTGAAGCCAGGTTTTGTCTTGGATTGTCATAGATTGTTATACATACATACATAAGATGTTTCCATGAATTATGAGCTTCTGGGCTTCATCACAAGTTTGGTGTACTCATGAGGGCTGCCCATGAGAAATAGTATGTCCCCATTGTACATTATTTATGACAGCTGAGGTGCTCCATAAATATAACTTTTTTTGTCTTTTCAATTCTATAATCAAAAAACACTTTGCATATACATCTTATTGGCTTTCCTTTGTGAGTGGAAGATGTTGAAGAAGAAAGGATTGTTTGATAAATCCAATCAAGTATCACCCTCAGCTGTAAACATGGCCATCCCATACTCTCAAGAACTCTTGAGGGTGACTTTAGCTTTAGGATCAAAAATACATATCCCAAGATCCTCTGCAATCAATCACAAAGAAACTTAGGGAAGCAAAGTTATATGGGGCCTTGGTCAATCAAGAGAGGAGAGCCAACCTCAAATTCTTCACTTCCTGATCCTCATTGTACTGCACAATTTGATGGATAGCAAGCAATATAAGGGCTTGTTTATCTCAAGTTCAACCAACACTTTCAAAAGCCAGCTTCCAACAGCTTTTTGTAGAATGCAAATGGAAACCCGGCTCCAGAAGGAAATGAATAACCGGCCTTAGACAGACTTTGAAGGCTTTGGCATACTTACAGCTCTGTACATCGGTATGGCAGATGTATGAACTGTATTTCTTTGCAAGAAAGCCAGTCTCCAAAAAACTGGCGTCAAAATTGCTTGCAGGTTGGCATTGTTTATCAATTCCTGAGACTACAGGAAGAGAGCAAGAAATACAAAAAAACGTAAATCTTCCTAGATTATGGAGCTCCATTATGAGAACTGTTTTGTATTTTTCACACAGATATTGGCCAATGTAATAACAATAAGAGTTGAAAATTGTCAAAGAACAACCTGTAACAATACCTGAAATTTGGTCCATGATCTGGGAGACGGCATATTGAATTCTGAAAGTTCAAGAGCTTTTTCAGCTGGTAATAAAAACTCTCATTTTGAAGTTCATTGGAAAGCTGAACTTTTCCTCTACAGTTGTCATTGTGACATCACATCTGTAGCTGACGTGAAAAAAGTAACCAAGGCCATCTATGAAGGGCCCTTTAAGCAGGAAGAGAGTGATTACATAGAGAGTTAACCCCTTGCTCCCTGTATAAAATGTGAAGAGGACCACTCCAGCTTTCAAATGAATCAAGAATTGAAATCTTTGAAGTAGATCTGCAAAAGTTGTTGCTGTTCTTAGATTGCGCAATTTTGTCTTGACAATCAAAGGTAAAATTCCAGGTATTGTTACAGGTTGTTCTTTGATTACTTTCAACCTTTATTAAGGGTGCTTAGGTCAAAAATTTACAGAGTTTCTTTAAAAAATTGGGGAAAGTTTTTTACAGTACCGTGCTGTAAAGAGTTTTCCCAATTTTTAAGACAAGCTGGTCAGCAGCGGTCAAAAACAATTAGTGGTTTCTCAAGAAGCCATCAATTCAATTTTTTTTTCCATTGGTGTTTGCTGATTACCATGTCAGTCTTAACACCTTTATTTGCTTTTTCACCTCACATTGTTTGTCTACTTTGTTTTGTTTTATAGTTGTTTGGGTTTTCTCATCTGTATATTTGTGTAAATTTGCTGCTTTTAAGAATTTGGGATGTCTTAAAGCTTTTCCCAATTTTGTAAAATTTTGCGTAAATTTCATAAGTTTGGGAAAAGCTTTCTGTGGTCAAAGCATCAAAATAATTTAACCTGAGCGCCCCTATTGTTAGTAAATCAACCAATATCTGTGTGTAAAATACAAAAAAACACTTATAATGGAGCTCCAGCATCAAGGAACAAGACATATCTTTTTCAGATTTTTGCTCTCTTCCTGTAGTCTCAGGATTTTTATATATCAATACTTTTCTCTACCACCCAAAAAGATTATATTTTGGGTAGTGTTATCAGATCATGTATGTATACAGTGGAAAACTTGACTGCGGGCTGTGGGCAAAACAAAAAGTCCAACTTTGAACTTTGACTAGAGTTTCATACCTTTGTGAAATTGGCTAAGAGGCCATTCTTGAGACTATCTTGAGGAGATCAATCAGAAATGGCTTGGTGGTCTACATCAGGCTCATCCAACCGGCACACAGATTTTTGGTCCTGGCTAAAACACCCAATCACTTTCAGGGTGACATCCAGATGACCACAGTCTTGAATGAATGTCAAGTCTTCAATCTGATCATTTATCTGATTACTTCTGTCTCATATTTGTTAGCCTTTTCACCTTGAACCAACCTATCACTCACTACTAACAAGAGTTGAGCATTAGTTAACAATCAAAATATGAGAGAGCTAGATCTAGATAGCTTGAATCATGACCCAATCAAACTCACTCACCAAACACTGCAAAGATAATGTGTTTTTCCAAGGTGAAAAATGATTGCATTTGATCTACAAAATAATTAATAGTGCAGAATTAATGCAGAATTAATTATTTTGTAGATTAAATGTAATAATTTTTTGCCTTGGAAAAACACATCATCTTCACAGTAAAAGTCAGAGAACTTCAGTCTTGAAAGTCAAAGCTTAGGTTCAACCCAGGCTAGCTAATGAATTTACATGCCTTCCCATATTCAATCCAAACTCTGGCCTCGGCAGGCTTGGTCCAACCTTTCAACCCAGAACATGAAGTGCTCCCCATACCGGTTTTTCAAAGGAGATGATACTCTTTTCATTTCAAGGAAAGCTGCTGAAGACTTCTCAGCATTGAAATTGGCGTCTCATCTTCTGAAATATCTATTCATACCTCCTGGCTTTCATAATGGCATATGACTCAAGAAACTGGAGCATTTCAATTTAACCAGAACTGCTCGTATCAAGGCAATATATCGTGAATAAGAACAGCCTCCGGACAACACTTGAGCGTGTTCTGACGGAAAACAGGTGCTTTCTATCGTTATGAGGTAACTGATTCAAGTGAATCAGTGAACACTGTAAGCGTGCCATGCTTCGTTGGCCAATCTCCGTCCTTCGCGCTCAGCATTGCGCGACGAGCCTCGAATCAACTTTGATCTGCGGCAGCTTCCCATGAAAATCTATGAAAATATGGACTGGAAGAAGCATGGGTCAGTCCAGAGTATGGCTTCTTGGGATTGTGTATGGGGTTCCACAGAGATGTTACATATCTACGCAGTGCGCAGTGTCTTGTATCTAAATTTTTGTATGTATGTGCAGTGGTCCATCCGAGGACCAGATTGCCAAATTTTCTCTAAAACCTGGAAATCTACATTCCAGCATGGTGAAGTTCAAAGCCTCTTCTGTCTCAAAGGGAAAGAACAGATCTCAGGTAATTGATAACAACTTCATACTAGCGGTATCCAATGACTCATGATTGATTTGTCTAGCAGAAAACCACTCGATCGAAACCTGGACTTGCTCTACCTCGACAGATAGCCGCTGAGCTCACTGCACTTGGACATCCAGTCGAAGCTTCTTCTTGTGGAAAGACTCAAAAGCCTCGCCGTGGAGTACCACCAAAACCGAACCTCCCGCATAAAAAACCCGCCCGATTTAAGCCCGACAAGCCTCAATCCAAGCCCGTCGTTACTAACTCCACATCAACAACCAAGCCAAGCCCACCCGCTTCATCAAACACCGCTCTCGGTCGGTTACTTGCTCGTCAGGATGCGCCCCCGTTAATCAAATCGAGGAAGCGTAAGCTACGTTCCTCGGAGGAGGATCTGGAGGACGCAAGGATTGCCTGGCTCGAACGAGAATTAGGGGTTCGCGACAAGGCTCAAGGGAAATTAAAACTCCGACAGGAGTTCGAAGAAGACGGACTTGAAGGTGATTTGGATTACCATCGGCACGATCGGTCACTTTCTAATGGAGTTTAGCACTGTACTTATAATTTGAACGGCTGCAGATCTTTTTGACGGTCTAGAAGAGCTTGACAAGTTAGCAGACAGATTGCGAGAACCGGTCCGTGTTTCCCTGTCATTTGCATGATGACTTCTTGACAAGTTTTGTTGAATGCTCTGGGATGGGTTCCTGACTCATCCTTGGTTTCGTGCCACAGGTAGCACCAGAATCAGTCGATGGAGAACATCAATCACAAGATGAACAAGGCTCTTCGGCAGATGAATCTGAATGGTCTGGATGTCATATTGACATGGAGATAGAAGACGAACCCCTGAACAATGACGCCCCGAGCTCGGTTTATGAAGTTCAGGATAAGCTTGACAATGTCACAGCTGAAGATGACAAAGATTCTGCAGTGAATCCCTCGCAGTCGACCTCCACATCTAAGCGCTATGTACCTCCACATCTTCGTCAGAAAGACACGCCAGCTCCAAACACTAAGGATGGGCCAACCCTCGACCCCCGTCTTCGCCGGCAACTCATGGGTATCCTGAATCGTGTCTCACCCACAACTGTCCCCACCTGTCTCGAAAGTTTGCGAGGGCTGTACACCGACCATGCGCGCGCAATTGTAACCGAGGGCCTTGTGCAAGTCATACTTGAGCTGGTTGGAACTCGTGATGAGCTGGGTGCTGCCTTAGCGGTCACCTACTCCGCCACGATTGCAGCCATCAGCCGTGGAGGTGTACAGGTGAGCGGGGTAGAGATTGGTTGGGCACCTAGCTTTGTTGCTTCTCTCATTTGTCGACTCTGTGAGATTTACGAAAACCATACCCCAGTCGACCATGGAAAAGCTGGACCAAACTTGTTAGGATTCCTATCTCATCTTTACTTCTTCCAAGTCATTGGATGTCCGTTGGTGTATGACTTTGTCCGACTTCTCATCAACGAGGGATTGAATGAGACGCGTGTCGAAGGCTTGATGGTTCTTCTAAAGAGTTTAGTCTGACCCTTTGTATAATTGTGGGAGCAAGACCGGCTGACTAGCTCTCATAATTTTCCTCTAGACGCTGGACCTCGTTTACGCTACGATGATCCTGTGGCTTTGAAAGAGATTGTACAGATGGCGCAAGCTCATAAGAGGGAGGCAGGTGAAGCCAAGTAAGCATTTCGGAGTCCACGCACGTGCCCTGACAATATGAAAGCAAAACCAACTGATGAGATATCAAACTCTCTACTTTCTGATGCTTAGCTCTCGTACCAATTTTATGTTTGAGACTCTACAAGATCTCAAAAACAACAAGATTCGAAAAGAGGCTCAGGCTTCAACCAGTACCGTGGAGGAATTGAAAGAAAACCTCAAAAAATATCTTGCTGGATTGGCCAAAAAGTCGTGTCAGTAGATGCCTTACCTTATCGCCATGAATATCCCTGATTGATGTGTAGATTATTATACAGCCACAGCTTGTGAACCACTCCAATTGACGCTGAAGGACTTGAAGGAAGCTGACAAGCGAGGAAAGTGGTGGTTGATTGGCGCCGCGTGGGATGGCGACCCGTTGCTCGAATTGAACGAGAAACAAACGACGACTAATGACACCAGCGAAGCTCTTGCTCAACTAGCCAGACAACAAGGAATGAACACGGATGTACGAAGGAGTATCTTCACAACCTTGATGTCCGCTGAGGTCAGTGACCCCTCTGTAATGAACGATGACGCTTTCGTACTCAGAAGTGTGTCCCTCAACTCGTACAGGACTACGTCGACGCTTCAGAAAAGTTAAACAGTCTGGGTCTGACACCCGTCCAGCAACGCGAGATTGTCAGAGTTCTGCTACACTGTCTTGGTCATGTATGTACAAGATCTCATCAATCTCATAATCGCGAGTTGAGCCATTCCATCCTCGTCAATAGGAAACCATGTACAACCCATACTATACTCTTGTCGGTCAGAAACTGGCGAGTGATTCGCATTCAATTCAGATCACGTTTCAGTTTGCACTATGGGATTTCTTTCGGGACTTGGGCGAAACTGAGGTTGGTGGTCGAGAAATGTTAAAAGGTCTCTCTCAGTCTGCCCGGGACTCATCACAGGATCGGGACAACAAGACGACACATAAGAAAGTCATTCATCTAGCTTCAGCTTATGGATGGTGGATTGCAAAAGGTTGTTTATCGATAACTGTGTTGAAGGTAAATCGCCCGAAGTTGATGAGAGACGATCATTCGAGGCTATAAATCTGCAGATCCTGATATGTTCGCTGATTGTACTATTTCATACAGACATTGCCATTCAGTCAGCTGCAATCTGAAACCACGCGCAAGTTCTTGATAGAACTGCTTGCACGAACGATCCTTTCTCTTCATTCGACCTCTCCAAGTCTTGCACCATCTACTATTGCATCTCGTATCGACCGCGTCGGTCTGGAACGTATCTTTGGCAAAGCTCGAGGGACTGAGATGGGTGACGGTCTGATGGAATTCTTGGAAAGTGCTCATACTAAGCTTTGCGATACTGATGACTTTGTTGGGAATACTCGACTGAAAGAACTCATCCAGAATGGACAGAAGACGGTGATTGATGTATTATCATCCGGTGTTATTTGATTTTCAAAACAGATAACTTGGTGATGTCTTTTCAATTCTGATACTGGGACATGCCTTGATTGAACAATATGAGTTGTGATGCGGCATCAGATCATGTATCATTGTACTGGACGCTGAGAGAAATTTAACTGGAAAAGTACAAAGAAAGCCTAGAGATTTACTGGCACACTTGGTGTACGAGTGTTTGTTTAACTAGACTTTCTGGGAAAACACGATAAGCGTTTAAAATGATCATCAACATACATTCCACATACCCACAATGACAACATCAGTAGACATGTGGGGCGCATGTGTGCCAACTTGGTCAGTACCCTGCTTGAAGTTGAGCTCAACAGCCTTACACTCTTGGTAAGGTTGATGCGCTGGGCCGCATTTCTCGTTTCTAATCTCTATCAGCTACTTGATATGTCACAACTTATCGCCCACAACACTTCTAGACAAGATTCCTTTCCTCAACATACCCAGTTGATTTCCCATCTATTGATTTTGTTTCCTTCAATATTCTTGCTGATTGTACTTAGTTTCGGATGCCTTTATTCACCTTTGTCAGACTTGATTCCAAACTCTCCATCTTTTAAAATTAGGAAATGCTACTCATGTCATGAGAATAAATTATAACAGATCACGTCTTTTGTGCACACAAGTTACTGAGCTCACACTGTGACCTTCTGGACCAGCTCCACTGCCAACTTGACCAAAATATTCTCCGAGATCTTTTCACCATCAGCACTTCTCAAACTTCACCCGGTATAGTCTAGGTAACAAACTCTATTGGGACGATCAGGGAGGAGCGTCAAAGTCTAATCCTATAAAACAAAAAACTTTCATTACTTTCTTGACTATCCTGTCAACTTTGTAAAATGTACTCTTTTCTTGCAGACCAATGGATATCAGGTTCAGAATACAACTGCAAAGGTGTTTTACATTATATCCTCTAGTGAGCTTAACCATATCGTTGTCACTTCGACTACAAAATCTCAAGGTACTAATTTCATCCGTATAAATATCTGAAGCCCCAGAAAATTCCCCTCACCCTTCCTGTGGGGATGTGACTGGGCAGAGCCGCTGTCTGTCATTTCTCAGAAAGGGTTTTTCGAGCATATGTCCTGATAGAACTTATCAAGTGTTTTGCTTCTCATGGCAAGTTAAATTTCTATTGAAAGGTTCATATATAACTCACTTGCCAAGGGAAATGTGCATATCAATGATTGCGACATATTCTGTAAGAGCTTGATGTGGCGCATAACTGGACATGCAATACCCTTCAGTCAATGCTCGAGAGTGGAAAGATGAGCTTTAAAATGTAGATTCGGGTAAAAATAATGATCATGAGGGATTTGTTTGTCTGAGTATGTATGTTGTATCCCGAGGAATGCAAATCTCACTATGACTTGTGTCTTCACTCCTTGGGTGTGGCTCAGTGGAGTTCAGAATTGTATCTTGGTGTTCTGAGTTCGGTATAGGTTGAATTTTCTGCTATCCTTTTAGTGAAGAACGATTGTATTGGGGTGTATTTATGTTTTTAATGTGAAATTTCTAATGCGTTATGGGTTTTTTAATATTTGAGATCCCTTTCTGCTTCCTGGCATACGGCTCAAGAAATTGTGACATTTCAATCTCTGTAATTAATGATTGGAGTCGCGAGGGCGTGAGTACGTGAGAATGAATAGACATGGATAAAGTAAAAGACGATGATATCATTAGTCGATTCGGACCATTGAATGTTCAGGTAGTCACACTGATGTACTGCCATCCTTGAATCAAGAAACCTCTTTACTAAAGAATCGATCATCATGAAAACTAGAAATACACTAGAAAGAGGAGAAAACATCCTCATGATGAGCAGCGTTTGAAAGGATTGTCCTCTGACCATCATAGAGGGACTTCTGGCAATACTGAAAGAGTAGACTGAGATCAATTCAAGAGAGAAAGAACTATTATTCTGCAAAGTAGGATAGTATAAATCATCACAAAGGCCGATAAAATGATGAAGTCCGTAAAGGAGATGGCAGCGGTAGAGTCTGGTTGAAATTTGTGATTGTTGTGTGTCAAATCATGTGGAAAAAAACAAGATATTGTTTCGAAGAACTTTAGGATTGCAATGGAAGACGACAAAAGAGAAAAAAAATTAACAAAACAACAAAGAGAATCACATCCTTCACTATGTCCGATATTTTTGTCATTAGAAATTTGATTGATCTGTTTCATGACATTTCCTTTGGAATGATCCTGTATCTACAAATTCATCTTGTTCCCGGATGTTAGCTACTCAAGAAAAAGGATCTCTCATATCCCGCAAAAGAGTAAGCTTGTCTTGAGTTGCATCAGCTTTTTGAATAGTGTCCTGATTTATTCCCAGATTCTTCACATCTTTGTATATGATAGGTATCACACATGAATGAGGTTGAGAATCAACCCCCCCGCATCATGTATCTATATAATTCTTTTCCTCAGCTGCCAAGATAGGAATCATTTTGAGAATCTTTGCTCGATCTTTGACCCTGTCCAGACTCATATTACTAAATTCCTTGGCCAATGCAGTTGGATGCCATCGCAAATCTATACTCCGTGTTGTTGCCTGTGGGCCAATGACGTCCTGCGATCCGCGAAGGAGAAAGAGAAGATTACAGATGTTACTAGAAGAGCTACAGACGATACCTTCAGAGTTATCAACAGCAAAGGTCATATCCCTGATCAATGCGACCGTAAGTTCTCGTCTGACCTCGAGTGATGCCCTGACAAATGCAAATTGATCGTGACCATCTTTGTAAATCTTCGAGCTTGTTGGTGAACTCAGTAAGGGGAAACGTTGCGAAGATTGATAAAACAATTGATGATCTTCAAGGATACTTATTGCGGTCTTGGCATCATCTGAGAACACAAAGACTGCAGGTAAGTTTTCAGAGGTTTTCCAATTGGGTACAAAGGACCTGACGGCGTCAAACAATGGCTTGGGGTTTGCAAAGGCGGACGTTATTCCTATTTCGGCTGAAGGCTTCCAAGATGAATTCTCCTGTTTCTTGTCCCCTAATCTGAAGTGGACTGAAATTATTTTTCTTCTCATAGGTGACTCCAAACTGGAGTTGACGGTGTATGATATGGAAGTTGATTTCTGATTTGTGGAAGTAGTGGTATCTATCATTTTATGGTTAAATTCCTTCTTCATTGATCTTATCTCATCCAAAATCTTCTTGTTGGGTCGCCAGATATGTCGCAATGCCTCTGACTTTGCATCAAATATTGTTTTCATGGAGTAATGCAGATTTTGGGTAGCAGGTAAGACCGTTCTTTGTTCTCGGTGATTTATAAGGTTCCAAGCTGAATTTACATCGACTGCGCGGCGATCTACCTGTCCGAGTATGTATTTCGTGAGCCCTGCACGACCAGTTCTTTGAGACGAAAAGGTGAGCCACTTATCCTGGAACTTTTGAGGATTTTTGGACTCACTCGCTCCAATTCGCGTAGACATGATCCGGTTGGTCCAACCCAACATTCTCGAAGAGGGTGCGTGGGGTTTCCTTTGGTGGTGGCCGGCACGATAGTGGTGGCATATCAAAATAGTCCTATGGTTGATTCATGATGAGCTTTTGTGGTTGCCTTGAGCTTTTGTGGGAAGTCAGCTCACCGCTAGTCTCCCATATACCCAAGCCGAATCATCGATGAGGATTGTGTAATTGAAGGCCGAGGCTGTGAGAGCGGCCATACTCTAGTCAAAAGGGACGTAGATTGAGTTGATGTTTACATAGTTTTTGTCCTACAAGTGAACTTCGCAGGCTGGAATAGAGCGTACATAGAGACCTAATTCAGACCCCAATCCATTCGGGTTAACAAAATGGTATAGAAAAGTTTTACTGCAATTCGGCAGTGCTGAAGGATCAACAATGGATTGGTCCGCTTCGGGACTAGCGCCTAACTTTGTTCGCGATGTGTGATTCTGCCGGTCACTACTTCTATAAACATCAGGTGTCGGCTGGCGACATCGAAAAGACAGTTAAGTTGGGATTGGACATACAATCTTGTGATAAATCCGGCGCAAGAAATCGTCATGGCGAGGATTACTGTGAAGCTTATGACAATGTTCCTAGTTTTGCAGACAGCCTTCTCCTTCACAAAAAGATCCATGAGCATGTGGCTTGGGTGTAGATTCGACCTATAAATCTCGCTCACCCATTTTGCTTTCCAGGACTCTATACTCGACCATCCCCTTGATGACAACCATGGGTGATCTGGTATACCGGAAAGTGGCATAGGAAGCAAAGGTTGGTCCGCCATAGTATCGATAGTTGACATTGTTTAAAAGTGACCGGATGTTGGTGTGAGGGGATTTCTGAAATGATAACTCTGGAAAAAGAAGGAAAAGTCTCTTCTCAATGAACTAGTTCTCAATGAACCCTAATACTTGAGAAAGCATATGCGGGTTCGAAAGATGTTTAATCTCTTCCAGACAAGGGTCAGCGTGTACATTGCAGAATGGTAGTAGACCGTGGCGCCTAATTGGCCTCTTCCTCGAGTGCAAAGATTCAATAGAGAGCATATCCTTATCGCCTCCATAGAGATCAATTGGCTCGCTTCCTAGACTACAGAATCTGGGTATACTTGGCCCAGTCCAAGGGTAGGATTTTCGCGTGGGTGGGTGCCTTCCCTCAGTACCGCGGAACTGATAAGCTAAATTGTGGTCAGCGCAGCCCTTGTCCTCTATCATTTGAAATGAGTATCACGCCGCCGTGAGTATTGGAGTCACTTAAACAGTCCGTCCCAGTGGTTTGGAACCATGATCTGAAGTGATCACCGATCTGCTATGAGTTACGAGGAAAAATTACATCAACATCTTATAAACTCCGTTCTTTGTCACTACGTAATCGATCGCTTAATCATCAGAAAACTTCAATATGAATATATGATTAAAACATTTCAGCTTGAAGAGATCTTTCCTTGAAAACCTTCCAGACAGAGTTAATTCTTCACGGTTATATACAGGAATAACATGAATCCATAGGTGCTATTCTTGATATGACAAGAATTGGCACAAAATGAGATTTAGGCCAGTGCAAGAGTCAAACATCAACCATCCCGCTCAGGATATCCAGAATATCTTACAGGGGAACTATAGTACAGGATGACATCAAGGGTTGTAGCTACACACTCCAATACCGTTCCAATGTGCGACTAAATGTGACGGTATCTTCATCTACAAACTTTGTCATGAACTATGTAACTGCACATGAACGCCAATCCAACCCAACAAGGTACTGTCGATTTCAAAAAGCTTGCCGAAAATTCCGCGCCAAATTGCTTGAGTTTTGCAGGACAAGTTGGACAAGCTTTTTGAAATCGACAGTAACGTGAGGAAGACTGAAAAGGTGTTTGAAAGTCCCAGATCGCGAAAATTCGAGACAAGAGATACTCCAAGACTGAGCAAGAGAGGAACATGAATCACATATGATGAAAAGGAGATCCTACCCAAGAATTGAAGTGGTCCAGTAGAAAGAAGTTCTTTGGCAGAAGACCATTGTGATATCGAGAGAACTGTAAAAGTACCACCCATGATATTGTACAATGTCTTAACATGATATTCTTGATAATAATTTTGCTTATAGAACCTTGAAATGAACTGAAACATCCAGAGTGACCAAGAAGACGATTTCATCTCGAAGAATGGTACTGAGCCAAAAAACAAGCCAATCATCAAGCTTACGAGCATGATCAACTGGTGAAGATAAGCATAGGTCTTGGTGATTTGTGATCCATCGCGTTCCGATTGCGAGACTTGAGATTCGGCAATGAGGATGCCGGAGATGAATGGCAAGATCGAGATTTCTTTCATAAAGAGATTCACAAGAGCCAGTGCAACGGCTAGCATAAATCGAAATCGACGTTCCAAACTTGAAGTTGCCAATAGAAATAAGTAGCGTTCATAGAACATCGTAACTCTTCAGGCATTGTCCACAAAACATTGTTATATTCAGGTTCAGTGTTGGTTTGATAGCATATAGCCACCTGTACATTTTTGGAGTTCAGTGAATAAGATGGATATTCCGCTTTATGACTGAAGTTCACAAAGCAAAAAGCTTTTTGACTTACTTGCCATACTTTTCAAACTTTCTAAAGTTTGCTCACGCCAGTTGGAGGTTATCCAACTTGGAGTCAATGCAGGTCCCCACCAGCTACACACTTTCTTAGTCCGTGTCAGATCAAAACCTCCACTCCATAAAATGATATGCGAGATCGCAATTGAAGTCACCGGGGGAGGTGATAGCCTGAATCTTCGTCGTAAAGAAGCTGATGCCCATGAGCTGTGAACAGATACTACCTCTAGAGGCCCCTGACCAAGCCGATAGAGAGATCGATAAGATAACACATAACCTGATTAAACACATAACAATCAAAAGTTAGAGATATGAGTCAATGCGATCCTTTGGAACACACACCTGACAAAACAAAAAAGATATTCACCAAGAGCTGTGAAGGATCTCATTAGTTTGTGTAGTAGTTATTTTGAAGATAAGAATTGCAAGTGTAGAAGGCCGACCTTTGGAGATATAATGACTCGTAAGATAGGGCCAGGCCACTGCCAAAGATGTACTGTACCGTCAGGATCATTGGTATTTAGAGTGGCTTCAGCGTTAAAAGCGACTATAAAATGGTGAATCATCACACCAAAAGCCGACACTCCTTGTAAACCATTCGCCCAAGCTTGTGTAAGTTCTTTTGATGGACAAGAGATGATGTGTTGTATATGGTGTTCTTCTTGTTCATATTCAATTCCTCGCAAAGGTTCTTCTTCCGAATTTACATTTCAAATCGTGTGGGAGCTCCCGGAAGCATGCTTCAGATGCTCAGTCTCCCAAGCTCACTGCTCCTAAATCAGTCGCCTGTGATAGATAGCCTGTGATTTCCAAGGTTGACATAAAAAAGTGCAAGATGAAGATGACTTCCTTCATCCGCGCCCGTTACAACTTCAGCTGCATGGTGAGACGCTTCTTGATCAGAGTCCCTTGGGGTGGTCAATAAAGGTTAAGAATCATTTTGCTCAGGATAGATTTTGATTCACCACCGAGCATGTTTGTAGCTGAAGTCGTGCGAAATCCATGGCATGTTACATATCAAACGCACCCCGAAGTCTGCGCAAGCTCCCATACAGGGTGCGTGCATACGGCGCGGTGCGTCGGGTCTTTTTCTCATAATCGTGTACAAATATTTCTTTCTTAATCCGTTGGAGCTTTGGCTGGTGAGGTGGGTGAAACTCTAGAGTGAGCAATTCCCACTTGATGCAAATGATTTAGAATGGAGTCCGCTCATGTGGATCATGCTTTGGACACCAGAGTTTATTAGAGTGCAAGGACAACCGTTGGGTGAGGTGCCTCGCACCCAGCGCGCCTCACCTTCGCCCAGCCGCGCCCACCACTTCATTCGTCTTCGGGGTGAACAGTGACAGGCTGAGTTTACATATTCTAACACTCGAGGATGGTGTTGAGAGTGTGAGTGTGAGTGAAGACTGATGGATATCGATATCGATCGATCGATCAGAACTTCATAATCAATCAATCAACCAATCAATCATGCATCAAGAAATTCGAAATCAAAAATCAGAATCAGAAAATACAAATCAAATCAAAATGTCAACTTCACCATCAAATACCAAATCAGAAACCCATCAAATCGAAGAACTCACTAATCAAAATGATAATCAAAATAATAATCAAAATCAAAATAATAATTCATCAAGTTTATCACCTGTTTACCTTTCTTCACCTTCACCTTCACCTTCACCTTCACCTTCATCTAATCATTCATTAATCAATCCATCACCTTCTACATCTCAATCTCAATCTCAATCAATATCAACTTCAACTTCATCACCTAGCTCATCACCTAAACCAGCACCAGCTATCCCTTTACCTAATCAAAAACAACAATCAAAACCTACATCAAATCTTTCAGTCAATAACTCATTTCGACTTCGTAAAGGGATCAGACTAGAAGATGCATATCCAACTCCTTCATCAATCCAAGGAGGTGAAGGATTAGATCCAAGTTCATTTTTACATTCGATCGAATCACCATTTCAAGTACAAGAATATATCGCACTCCTTGTCAGAGCTGATCCACATAATGTCGAACAAATCGTTAATTTACCTTCTCCAAATCTTCAATCTACTCCCGGGACTCCTAATCCTACTCCACTCGTACCGCAAGAAGTTTGGATTTATGAACAACTTCGAAGGTTTTCTCAAGACCTTAGTCATCCGTTCGTTAGCACTTTACAAACCGAATGTTCTCGTACTACTTGTCCTGAGATGAAAGCCGGTGAATGGCTTTATCTCTGTGCGGCTCATGCTACTGCCAATGAAGTGTGTAAACTCTCTTCTTGATCTCTGATACGCTTGACTGACTTAGCCTATGTTTTCCAACAGAATGATTGTTGTGCAATCGATTATATTGTCCATACGCTCGATGGTGCTACCGCGCTTCTGAATTCCGCAAGATATTTTCCAAGCCGGTATGTATATCTCGCTTGATCAATTCAATCTCGCCCCCCCAGGAGCTAATCAAAGGTTTCTCAATCCATCCGACGATTAACGGCTGTTACTTTTATTGACAGCTTACAAATCCCTACCACCTCAATTAAACATTTCACATCGATTGCTCGACGACTTTACAGAATCTTTGCTCATGCATGGTTTCATCATCGAGATGTATTTGACCAATGTGAAGTAAGCTATCACTCGATCTTTCGACTCACACAACCCGGTGAATGGAAACTGATTTTATCTTTTCTGAATCAGACTGAAACCAGTCTCTATGCCCGTTTCTTAGCACTCACTGATCGATTCTCATTAATCTCTGAAGATCTATTAGTAATCCCACGTACAAATGAAGAAGAAGAACAAGAAGAAGAAGAAGAACAAAATGAGGAATCGAGTGGGTTAAGTGAGAAACAAGAAAGAAATGAAGAGGATGATGAATTAGAAGAATTAGAATGAAAACTCGGAAAAAAGACTTGGACTTCCATTCTTCATCCTTTTTGTGATCGGGTTTTTCTCCTTCTTTGGGTGTATCTGATCGTTGTTGATCATTATGACAAGCTGATTGAAGCTTTTATGGACTTATGCAAAAAGGCCGAGGTCAGATGGGTTGGTTTACACATTACTAAAACTGAATGAAATATAGAATTGGTTTGATGGGTTCTCACCATGCAAGGTTTTGATGCAAGATCTCATGTTATGATGATGATGACTTGTGCAAGATCAGATTCTTGAATTTTTTGATTCATCAATATCCCTAATGTGATGCAAATGAAACTATAGGAGCCCTTTCAAATTGCAGTCATCCTTTTCTGTATACAATGATGTAGGAGAGCAACCAAAAGTGGTACATACTGATTAATGTGTCCTCCAGAGTTCAATAAGAGAAAGTATGTAATTCAAGGGGGGAAAGCTATGTACATACCACTTGCACACTTTTTTGTCCCAACCTTTTCCCAATCCGGTGCATCTGCTTGGGTTAATCCCCAAGCTTATCATTTGCATCAAATCACATGCTCCCTTCTGGTCTAGATATATCAATATATGAACATAATAAATTCAAACTGAGACAAATTCAACCCTACCTCTCCAGATGAAGGAGGGGAGGCATGTGAGGTACCACCCAAGGCACCAATCAGCCAGACCTGCCTGAGCCCTTCCCGGACAGAGCCTGAAGCCATCTTGGACCCAAGATAGAGCGCTCTCTGTCCAGATCTTGACTTCAGGTTGGTTGCACATTGAAGATCTCTAGAAGAACATACTGGATTTATGGTGGCATGTGAACCATAAGTGTTTGGCAAAAGCAAGATTTTGTTACAGAAGATTATACACACAACCCCTACTGATCAACCTCATGTGAAAAGTTATCTTTGGGCTTATTACTATTAGGTGATGTCAGGGTTAGAAATGAAATGTGCAGTCAATCTGACCAGCCAATTTTCTTTCAAAAAAATATTTCTGCAAAACCTCAATATTTGGGTCCAGCTACCTTATATACTTAATATTAAGTACTTAAGTACTCAACAGGTACTTGGCTTACATATCTAAGGTGCTTAACTTAGGTATTTGAATACTCAAGTACCCCCTTGAAGTTAAGTCCAAAAAACCCACTGTTGGTATTACCAACGCACAAACCCTGGTGCTCTAAACTGAAACAGAACAGGGTCCCTCTGCAGGCTCACAACACTGTGAAAAGCACTGGGGTGGTCCTGCTGTGTGGAACATCTTTAACTGAGGTCAGACCCTCCCCGCTGTGTCATGTTTGGTACCCCCAAGGGAACCCTGGCCTGCAGTGTCCCAAGAGTATGATGTTATGACTACAAGTTGTAGGCTTGTTGACAGACTACATTCATTTCACATGCATATCACAAGTAGAGATTATAATTTAGATGATGAGGTAGTGTAGTGCTTTTACTTCAATCAGACCATCTACTTAAGCTTAATACTAAAGATATCCATCAGACCTCATCCTTGTTGGATAGACAGTGATGAGGGGCGTTCACATGTAACAGCTCTGACAACCCTAGCCATCTTAGCTCAAATTCTCCTGTCCTGTTCCTTGATCTGATCACAGTGTTCACCAAAATTTGTTTGCAATGGCCCCTTTAGATTAGANCTTAGCTCAAATTCTCCTGTCCTGTTCCTTGATCTGATCCCAGTGTTCACCAAAATTTGTTTGCAATGGCCCCTTTAGATTAGAAAATCAGCATGGGCCAATCCAGAGTGGCCATTAGTGTTTCCCCCCATCAAGTAAATTTTATCACAGCTATTCTAGAGATTTGTGTCCTTCTCAGAAAAGTTTCATTTTGTTTTTGTGAATGATTTGCAAAGATTTGAGGTAAAGTATATCCAATACAGCCTGATACATCCCTGTATTAGAAGCTTCTTGTTCAGTCAGCAGAGCTGTGTTTGCTCTAATTTGGTGTGAAGCTTCAAGAAAAACAAAAAAATGGGACATGACATCAATTTCTAGTCTATTACCTGACAATACCAACTTACTTGCAAGTTGCAGTCATTTTCTTATGGATCAAATTCATGTTCCTTATCTTTTATTTATCCAAGACACAACTCATTATCTTGTTTGACCAAAAACTGGGTGAAAATGAAAATTGTAGATTGAAATCACTCAAGATCCATACTTTTATCACATGAAATCCAGTTTTGCTGTCTTACCAAGCCATTCTTTTATTGTCAAACACACCACCTTAAGGTGGCCTGCAGCGTGCTGCAGTCCTTTTTGGGGCCCCCCAGTCTCAGAGATATCTCCTATTCCTGGGATGGCGCTGTGGTGACAATGACAAGCCACTGTGGTCAATCCCAGGTGGTCCATGTGGGTCAGGATTTGTGTGTTGGAATCACTGAAGACCCCAAAAGTCGAGTCCTGAG
>KZ121686.1:0-16666 GCA_002157025.1 Melampsora abietis-canadensis | reverse complement strand
TGTCTGTATATGCTTCCAAATTTCATTGGAGGCATACAAAATACCAATGTTACATCACAAAACAACACTGCCTCCTTTCAGTGTAAATCAACATATGGGGTACCAAAATATAAAACAAAAAACCGTAGCTTTTATGTCACTACGTGTACATAGTTTGAACTTCTTGTCACTGCAAAGATGATTATTTTTTTGAGGTGAAAAATGATTGCATTTAATGCACAAGATGATTGATAATGCAGAGTTAATGCAGAATAATGCAGACTAATTGCAGAATTAATGCATTTTTAATCATTTTGTAAATTAAATGTAATCATTTTTCACCTTGGAAGAACACATTATCTTCACAGTGTGTGGAGAAGTGTTGAGGGGAAGGTGCAAAAAGGACATAAGGAGACTTCAACCTTGGGAGGCCTCCGCCAAAAATTGCAAGTCTGTGGTAAGCCTCTCTTCGAGGGCGCGGTGAACGCGCTCGTGAGGGGCCTAGTTAAGCTTGAGTATATTTGAGTGGATTTAACAGGTCATCCCTGAGAGCTGCTGTTAACGGCCACACTCCACTAGTACATAGTTGTTTGAAATGTCCCCCTCAATTCGACTACTAGTGCAGTTGTACAGGGTTCCGTCGTGGCCACAACATTCCAAAACTCATGAGATAAAAATATCAAGCTTAACATGAGCCCCTCACGAGCGCGTTCGCCGCGCCCGAACGCGCTCATGATGGGCTTAGTTAAGCTTATAAAAATATACATATTTCATGTCAATGTTGAGAGAACACTCTCGGCGGTCGTCAGCGGAACAGCTTCGGGAAAGGCAAGGCGAGAGACGGCAATTGTGAAAACTCAACGGTTTGATACAGGATGAAGTACAGTACATATATCTGAACTCATCATTTCAAATTCTCCCGTGTTTTCTCAAATCTCAGTCGAAGGATATTTTCCCATAGATTTCGTCAACTTTTATTGTACGTAATTTTAACGATACAATTATAGACAGGTCTTGAGATACAACACTTCGTAGATATTTCAAAATACGTTCAAGCTTGATTGAGGCTCAGCAACACTTCTGCCCTCTTCACAAACAGTCGCCATCATTTGATTACTCGACAAAGGATTTCTTCCCTATTCACATATCACAAATTAGCAAGGATGTTCTTCTCGCGTCTGCCTCTCTTGATTTTCGTCTGTGCGAATATCCTTTGTGGTATAGCCAAATCAGAAAAAGACCTCAAGGAAAAGAAATCTTTCCCTATTCGGCGTTCCCTGATTCTTGACCACGATGTCCAAGAAAAGGCCATCAGGCTATAAGATTGTAAGTTTCCTCTAAGTCAGTGCGATGATCCGGTCCAAATGATGTCCTTTCTAACGATATTCCAATTATTATCCAGATTAAGCCATGCCATTTCCCTCTTTGACTGGGGCCTTCGACCATGGTTAGCTATCACTAGTAACCATCAGGCTTTACATTTTCATGCTCAGCTGTCATCTGATATCATGCTTTTTCGATTACCTTCCCAACGCAATCTCTAGTGTGAATTCGATCGTCATTGACTTGATATAACCTCTCCTTCACGGCCACTTTTGTAACGATAGATGACTCGGATTTCTTTTTTGACACCTTCTAATTATAGCGGCTTTCTTGCAGCCCGCTTGATTTATTATTTAAATACTTTTGCTACCATCCAAGTTCTATCGTCAATCGTATGCCTGTTACATCCTTCTTGTGCTCCTCGTCACGCTGTTGATGCGTCGACTTAAGGCTTGCTTACCGAGGTTCAGGCTCTATCCCGCAAGCAACCTTATCATTCGCATTTCATCTTCAGTCGAATCCTTGTCATTCTTGTTACCCACTCTGAACCAGTCATGCTTCATTGTACGTAACCTATGGTTGTTTTTAGTCAAGTTATATCGTTTTTTTCTTTGCTCCAAGGATCCCTAGGTATCATTCGCTTACTGTGCTTCAAACTTTGATCATTTGTCTCCAAATGTTGTGCGAGTAAAATGTACACCTGACATCCTCCCGCCAATGATCGTCAAGGGTATAATGCAAAACTTATCGCAATTTCGTCCGAGGAGACTGGATGTTATGTACCTAGTGCATATCTCCGCAGTATCAAGCCCCACCCGTGATCTGTGGTTTATTTACACTAAATTGTTGGTGGGTTGTATATTGTCGCAATCTTCTGGCAAAATCAGGCACCTCTCATTTGAGATGTCCCCCTGCATCAATTAGTGGGGTTCAAGTAAAAAAATGGACTTACGATGGAGTATAAGCAATGTTTAGAATACACAAATTATAGTTTCATTTATAAGTTGATGCTTTGACTAGAAGGAAATCAATTTGATTCTGCTTCAAGAAAAAAAGTATATACTCTTGTATACTTCTTCCAACAGTTGTTTTGAGAAATATGTACTTTTTTGTCTACTGTGTTTTTTTGCTTCTTTTTTTGGCAAACTGCTTTTTTTGTTTGTTTTCTGTCTTCTTGAGCCCATAACAACAGAGATAAAGTACTCTTGGGTGCCGGTTCAGAAACAAGAAGCCCACCGTACAGCTGCACTTAGAGAATCTCCTATTGTTTGAGTATATTTACAGTAAAATTTCTGTAAATAGTTGTTTGGTACAGTATCAATTAGTACAGAACGGTGGAAATCCACAATTGTTGGAAAAAAAATTGCCTCAGTGCAGTACCAAATCGTGAGAACAATGCTTTCCCCACAGATACCAAATTGGTAGAGGTCCAGTAAATTCATTTTTCACCAATTTGGAGGCACTGATCAGTATTTTTAACACAATTGGGGATTTTGACCCTTGATACGGTAAAATATACTGCACCAACAACACCACCGGCGCTCCACTCAAGATAGTGGGAGTGTAGCGCTGCACCCCTCTTTTAGCCTTATGAAGGGTGGGGTGCCCCACTATAGCTATCTCTGAGGCCTGCCCCATATAGCGGAAAAAAATGCCCTGTATAGCAATATTTTGCTCCACTATGAGGTGTCATAGCGCCCCTGAGCGCCAGGGCGCCTCAAAGCGTTGGAGCACCCCATGGCGCCCCAGAGCACCTCAATTAACAATTGGATAACCACCTGTACTGTATAGGTACTGTTAAAATCAGTCACGCACCTCCCAAAATCCACCTGAACAACCCCCACCATTAATTCATCAACATAACTGACTTTCAAAATTGCACATCCACCTGCAACAATTGCACCTTTCCGCCTTCAGTGTCAAGAAACTCTTCCAATTCCTCCTCCGCATTTCAAACATGCTTCTTTTCCTGGGGCAATCAGAGCCGGCTCTGCAATTAAAAGTCTTTCATGGTAAGTTCCTCTCAACTCTTTTGCCCGTTTTGATAATTATACACTAAGCTGAAATCTTTTTTAATCTCACTAGATTTTATAGCCTCTATAGATCTTTGTGTTGTTCCTTTTGGTCATCACAGTCTCAATCCTTTCAATTATCACAAAATCGTGTCTCCTCCTGTTGTTGATGCTAAGAGCTATACTCAAACAACTTTGCATGCCCTTGCAGTACCATCCACATCTTCAGCTTGATTGCTTTGAGTTTGTAGCCCACTTTTCCCTTGAACTGGCTACATAACCCAGTAACTGGACTCTCACTGTGCTCTCCAGTTATCATAAAATGAAGAACATCCTGAAGAATCCAGAGACAATGGAGAAATGAGTTCCCAAAGGAATAAATCAAGATGCCGGAAGAGAGAAGAGAAAAAGGACAAGTTCTTGCAATTGTCCTGGTTCATCTCAACATCATTCTCCTGTGACAAACAAAATAGAAATCAACAGTCCAAGCAGTAAGTTGATCAATCTCACCTGTTATTAATGATTGTTTTCTCATGTTTACCTGTTTTGATTCTTTCCGGTGTTTTGCTCACTTATAGAAATCTACAGTGCAAGAGGTAGGTTTGTTATTCTTCCTTGAACATTTCTACTGTTTTTAATCTTCTTTATTCTTTATTTTCATTTGAAGGACTACAAGGCTCCCCCTGTAGTCAAAATCAATCAAGAAGACTCTAACATCAAAGTTGTCAAGCACAGAACTGGATGTGTAGCCAAGATATTGTCTCACTATGAGGCACCCAAGCATGCAAAAGGCAAGGCAAGTTTTTTTATTTTCATCTAATTTCTCTTCTTAAAACAATTGTACTGACATCATAAACTGCTAAAACTGGTGATGATCCTTGTAGGTACAAGTGTAATTACTGTGAAGGGTACTTCAACAGAATCAGATGTAGCTACTTCAATCTGTATGCCCACCAAGACAGCTCCAAAGACTGCCCTGCCTGCCCATATTAACACCTTGCAATTGCTGAATCCCACAATTTACCTCAAACCTGAAAACAAAAGCAAGACGAGATGCTTTGGGTGGCTTCATCCAACTCAAGAGCAGTGCAGACCTTCTCAATACTGTTCTGGTATTTTGCATCCTATGCCATGCTCTTCCTTTTGCATGTTTCAATGACTCAACACTCTGAGCTGCATTCAAGCTATCAAATCATTTGGCCACCTTGCAAGGAACAACTTGGGCCTCTGAAACCGCCACGGCTATCCATAAGGAGCTCTCAGCAAGAGTAATTGACCAGCTTAAGGTAAGCTGGTTTCATCTGTCTCACATCATCTAAAATCTTTAGTTGCTTTGTGTGAAAGCCTTACTGACATATTTCAAATTTCATTTCTGTTTTGAAGTCAAAAAAGGGTAAGTTTTGTCTAATATACAAAGTTTGGACCACCAAGAGTTTTTGTAAGGCGTTCATAGGTGTGTTGGTCACCTAAATTAATGAGGATTGGGAATTTTGGAGCTTGCACCTCACCCTTAAGCTGGTTACTTTGCATCATGCAGGGTACCTTGTTGCTCAGCCTGTTGGCAATTTTTTGATGTCCCATGGTTTACATCATAAGATAAGTTTATTTTGATTTTTGATCTTTTCTTTTTATTGTTTTTATCCTATGAATAGTCATGAGCTAACCCCATGTTATTATCTTTACATTTTGGCTCAGACAACCAAATCAGAAAGCTCAAATGTGACAATGGGCAATCAAGCACCATATTCAGTGAAGCTGACAGCCTGGTCTTATGGGACTCAGATTCCAATCAAGTTAAGTGTTGGACTCATAAAATTGGGTTTATAGTGAAAGCCGGACTTAAAGTTTTAGGTATGCGTGTTGGGCATATCAAACCCAACACATCTTTCAGAATCACCTTAGATCATCTCCTATTTTTTGGTAAAATTTACAGTAAACTTTCTGTACGTAGTGATTTGGTACAGTGTCAATTGGTACACAACAGTGGGAATCCACTATTGTTGGACAGAAAGTACCTCAGTACAGTATCAAGTGGTGAGAACAACGGTTTCCCCGCAAATACCGAATTGGTAGAGGTCCAGTAAATTTACTGGACCTCTCCAGATTTTTCACCAATTTGGAAGGTACCAATTGCTATTTTTGACACAATTGGGGATTTTGACCCTTGGTACGGTAAAATATACCGTCATGAGGCCATTTACCAAGACAATAGGAGATGCTCTTACCAACGCCTACAATGACACTAAACAAGGGTGATGAGGATGTCAACTTTGATTCATCTGACAACGAGCAAGACAATCTTGATCTGGACTCCAAAGACAAGAACCATTGCAATGATACTTCTGACCATGGCTCTGATGATGATTATGAACCCATTCCAGACTCTAATTTAGCTTGTGCAGTTTGCAAAGTAACTAATATGCTCATATTCCTTTTCTCATATTCTTCTGTAATTTCTCTCATAATTCCTTTCTCATATTTTTCTTTAATTTCTCTGACTTGATTTTGTTTTTCTCTTGCTACATACAGGCCAAGAAGTTTAACAGTCTCTGTACCAGGAGCTTGGCACACTGTCAAGAATTACTAGCCAAGGCAGAACAATTGGGATACAAGGAACGGTCTCCTTTATCTGGGTGGGGAGTACGTTGGAATATTGTTGCAGATTATCTCAAGTGCTTAAGCAATGACCACAATGTAAGTCCAATCAATTTCATACCGTTTTACTTGTTTATATCTTGCTTTCTTTCCTTTTTGTTCTCTCTCATACTCACTCAACCAACTATTTGTTGTTTGTAGATTGTAGATGTGGTCCTTCTCAGTGATCCCAAAACTTGGTATTATCAGGGAATATATATCAGGGAAAAAAATGGGACTCAATCAAGACCCTAGTCAATATCCTGCAGGTATGTTCAATTGTTTGAATTTCATTTTTTTATCTTTTATTCATCTCGTTATCAATTCTCACATTGATTTCTGTATCTTTGACATTCTAGGTCTCTCTGTATGTGTCAAAACAAATGAAAGGCAACACATACACTGGCTTTGTCCTCCTTGCCAAATACTCACAGCTCATCCTTGAGGTCAATAATATTGAGGAGGCTTGTTATGACAGAGACCTCAAGTGCATGCTTCAGGTGATCCATACTAAACTTCTGGGCTATCAGGCAGAGGCAGTGGCCTCAGGTTGTTATTGTTTTATCCACCATCCTTAACCTGCGTTTCTGGATCCAATTTTTCGACCTCAATTACCCCAACAAGGCTACTTGAGCCAAGAAACTTTTCACACTTGTAGTTGAAGAAGCCCTTGAAAACTGGCCTGAAGAGCCTACCACTGAAACTTCAGACAAAACCCCAAAATAAAACCCCAACCCTCTTTTGCCTTGCCTCTCTTCAACTTTTCTGGCTTTGATGTATTCACCACCTGAGTTGTATCTCAATCACCAGCTGATAAACAAAAAGACCAATGTGTTAATAATATTGAAGGTGCTCACTTGATGCTGGCTGGTCAAATTGAGCTGGACTGGTCAAGGGGTAGTTTGTTTTATTTTCTTTGTTTGATTTTCACTTCTTCAAGTTGCTTACTAATTGTTTCTTTCTACTTGCAGGAGCATGAGAAGGACTTTCCTGTTCTTTCCTCATTGGCTTGCAATTACTTGGAGCTATCAGGTACATCTTCCCCTTGCAAGAGGAAATTCTTGTTTGCAGCAGATATTGCAGTTCCTGGTTGTGCTTTTTTAAAAGCCAAGTTGATAACCAAGCTTGTAGGTGTACATGAGTGGATAAAGTAAAAGGTAAAATTGCCAGATAGATTTTCTGCGGCTATAGCTTATGTCCAAGCTTATGAAGCCTCAAACAACAAGTCTAAGTCTAAGAAGTAGTCTCTATTGTTTCCTATATTATTCTATTTTTCTATCTTATCTAAAATGGTCTGATAAAACTCAAAAATTTGTGTCCTTTTTTCTGCTTACTCTCTTTATGGTATGTGTGTTTATTTTTTTCTATTTTCATTGGTCATCTAGATCACTTTTGTTTAATGGACTTGTGCACATTTATTAATTGTTCTGTCCCTATGTTCTCATCCCCTCTCTGCTATCAATGATAACATGATTGGACTGGCCAAAAAAATGTGCTTTGAGGCGCTTCCCTTGCCTAGAAATAATCTTAGCAGAGCACAAAGTCTCTCCACTCTATAAAGTCATAGCACCACATTGCTCTGCTTGCCAAAAATGAATGTATAGCACAGCAGAGCAAAGTATGGTGGTGTTGGTACTAAGGCCATTTACTAAGACAATAGGAGATGCTCTTAGTCAACCACCCAAGTCTGGCTTGCAGCACAGGAAGTAACATGCAGAAGCCATCTTGTTTCAAGACCGATGAGATTGCCTGTTGTTGATCAGCTGGTGGCCAAGCCACATAATGGCTATCTTCATCAATTATGGCCTTGATAACTTGGTGGGTGCACTTGATGACTTGACCACAACTAACCCTGTAGTTCTGTAGTTGCGTGAGAACCGGCCTAATGTCATCCCATTTCCATTACTGCCTAAGCATTCAAGAATTATCACTGCCAGAACAAGGTAACTCCCCTGCGGGAAAAACAATTGTTTTTATTTTGGAATTTGATTCAAAATGCAGGTTTAATTCAGTTTAATGCAGAATTAATGCAGTTCTAATGCATTATTAATCATTTCTTGCCCTAAATGTAATTGCTTTTTCTGTAGGGAAATTACTCTATACTAGTAGTGTATAACAAGCTGTTGTTTGATTGGAGGTGAGGGATTATTGCTGGTTGAAATAAAGCTAGGGTTGTCCTTAATCAAGTCTCTCAGTGCTTAGAATCCGTCTGGAGTGGTATGCATTGCTTGTTGATGGTCTTTGTGGAATTCACAGAGCATATCATTTGAGTTGGATGGAGAGGCATGAGGTGCTTGGAATCTTGGAATAAGGTATTGAGTTTTGCTGACCCAAGCAAGTAGCTTGGCCAGTTCATTCTCTTGACTGAAATTCTGATCATAGAGCTTGGCCTCTTCTGGATTATCAGGATATAAGAGCTGGGCATCAGTAGGACAGTCAGGCTCTTTGTCATTATACACCACAAAGTTGTTCATTGAGTCAAGGTGTTCCCAGACACAGGACGGTGTAAGATCTCATATCATCTCAGCTTGCCTGGAAAGACGCATGGTGGAAATTGGATTGATTAAAAGGAAACCAGGATGCTTGATGATTTGAGTCAGGAAAGATATGGATTCACTACAAACTCTCTGTCTCACTGATTGTTGACAGGCTTGATGTAATTTTAACTTTTTCAAAACCTGTATCTCTGTTTCAAGGGTCACTCATTGGCAACACACTTTATCTTATTTTCTCATTTCAACCTTTTGAAAACTGTATATTTGTTTCCAAGGCTGTTTTTTATATACCAACCTGACTTATATTTAAGCACTTTTTTGCACTGATCACACATGTTATGAGTATCAAGAAGACCTATAAAGTGGCTTGGGTTGCCTGAAATCTTGGCTCAATTTTTTGACTTGAGCCCCACTATTCCAGATACACTCTGGAGTACAAGTTTTGCAGTTTCTACACCCCTCTTGCCTGCAACACTAAACTTGCAGTGCATACTGCGCCTGCGCTGTGGCTCAGCGCAAGGGTTTTTGGAGATCTGGTCACTGCGCCAATTGCCAGCGCAGGGTCTTTTTTATTTTTTGGCCACTGCACATTTCCACAGTGCAGTGGATCTCTTCACATTCACATATGCTGTGCTTTAGGAGATTGACAAAACAGGCTTGCCACCAGCAAAAACTCAGTGTTTTTGCCCGCTGTGCTGCCCCAAAACTGCGCTGGAGCACACCGCAGGGGCCTCTATGGTTTTGGGTCACTGCGCTTCAGCGCTGCGCAGTGGGTGTGGCAATTTTTGTTCTTCAGTTCAACACATCCTGTGCTGTACTGCGCTGAGGCCGGATGCTGTTGCCTTTTCACACCATCAACATAGATGCCTCGGATTGAAGAACCCAAGGTATCATTGGACAGAATCTGTCCAAGGTTTTGATCCAAGGTAATTTTTTGCACCAAAAGATACCTCAGATCAAATACTTGAACAATATCTGACCAAGGGTTTGTATCCAAGGCATCTATGTTGGCAGTGCCATACGGAGCTGTCATGCTACAAGTATGAATGATGTGTCACAGTGTGCTTTGATGATGGAACACATCAAAGGTGTAAGATGCTGGGTTTTTTATTTCACATGTGAGTGGGAAGAATTAAATCTTCACATGTTGAGATACCAAATTTTGAGGGCTGGGCAAGTAAAATATGTAGACGTATCTGCCTAAAAGACTTTTTTCCATATCCCTTCAGTTGCTAAGTTTTTGCAAATCTTGCTTGTATGCATTATCCTCACCCCCGCGGTCCAAAAGTATCTTATTCATTGATGAGAAGCACCATTCGAACAATGGTCAAAATACTTGACTCTATCATCTTTAATATACCGGCTTATGGTTTCAGATTGAACACAACAATTGTCTCCTTAGGCCACTTTAACAAGAATTGAAACCCGGGCAGTACCCTTCAATCCCCATTGATGATGTCGACTTCGCCCCTTGGGCACCTCATCTTGTATTGCACGGGATCAGGTAGTTCATAAAATCAGGGGGATTTGTGTCTCGACTGCGAGTAGCCTCCTGCAATTTCCTGTACTGAAGAAAGAGCATTCAAGATATCAGATTTTCAATTTGCAGTATCATATTGGAAGGCGAGTTGAGAGGGCTTCAAGTAATTGCTAATAGTCCATTAAATATTAGTACGAAAGGATTCAATGGTCTCATGATTGCGCTGTGGGCCCATATAGCTGGATGTAGTAGTCTGCATCCATTTTCACGGGGTGTGTAAAATGGGGGTTCCAGAATCGTCAGTCTTCATCACTTTTCACTAGAGGCATGCAGCTCGAGGGCTTGCTTTCTGGAATGAAATCTCACCAGATTGACATCCTGATCCTTTGTATGTGATCAAATGATCTGTAGTGGGTTCCTCCATGGTGATTTCAGACTTTGGATTATTATCACGCTTCATATGTTGGTTTTTCTGGTGCAAGGGTGTCTCAGGGAATTCAAAAGAACCGGTGCGCTCCAGCAAATATTGACTCGAACTGGCAGGATTCATGGTTACATGTGATCTTCTTCGAAATCTCGCATTTGCGTAGTCTCTTTGTGGAGGATATCGGCTTCCCCTTGACATGGAAAAAATGTTTTTGAATTTTGGTGATTTTTGTCTAGTCGACAAAGAGAAACAATGGGTACCGCATGTTAGCTATGAAGTGTACACCTGGTAGCTTACTCGCCTAGACCTCCGAGTGAATAAGGGCCATGTGAGAACATCCACAGGGAACGCGTTATGAGATGGGACTCACGGATCCCACTTTACTGGCGAGCTTCCCGACGCGAACTTACATTCCTTAACTAGAAGTAGGACGGCGATCTTACAATCCTTTCCATTATCGAGGGTGACAACTCGGTTGGAAGTTTCGAACGGATCAATCGTCAGTAGCCTTGCAGATATCACGTTGCTATCGTCAATCGTTTCGGTGCTAGTGGAGTTGTGTGCGGTTGCTGGTACGGATTGAGACTCATTGTGCTTCAGAGCAAGATAACATTTTTCCATCGAATCATTGAGAGCCCCGGAACGTGTGACTTCAACAGCGTGTGCGAAGCCATCAAATCCAAAGTTCAGTAGCGGATCTCGTGCCAGCGAGATAATGACTATCAGTACCAGTCGAAAGAAAGTTGCCGACGATTGTGATGACATAAGAAGGCAACTTGAGCACAGTGGTCAGTTCGGGATAAGGCTCTCGAAGGCCGAGTAAAAAAGGGAGATAGAAGGGCGTTTTGTCGGTCCGTTCTGAGGATTATGGTTGTAGAAGCGTCGAGTTTTGAGTTTCGAGTTTTGAGTTCAATTTGCAATCAATGTTTGAGACAACCAATGATAAGGAGTGTGGCAGGATATCGCATGAGATCGTGTCGAAAAAGGTCGTATGTGAAACATAGCTGCAAAACAAGTCATTTGGGGGCATTGAGACAGACAATCGATACGTACTATCAGCCTTCTCATTGAGATTTGCTTTCATTCTTCTGTGTTGAACGACATCATCCGCCCCTCTCTCATTATAAGATCTGAAGGGCTTGATGCACTTTTCTATTTCTCACTGCACACATTGTTGAAGTGATCTTGACTCTCTACGCAAAAAATAACAACACACTTTAGCCTCAAGCTCCGCAGTGCTCATGATGAGCATCGTAGCAGGGTATACAATGTATATAAGCGTTGATAGTCACTGCACGGGTATCAATGGTTAAGCCAGATGCTATATATGATGGACAAGAAAATCTACAAGCAGCAGCCAAATATGTGCCGCGACTGCTTCCTCCTTGGATCACCTGCTACAGGTTTCAATCATTCGTCGCAGTCGTGAGGTACAAAGTCTCGATCGATCTGGTATATTATAATTTTAACTCATCAATCTCCACCTGTACACTTTGACTGCGAAAGCTCTGGACCACTAACCAAGCGCTGATCCTGTTTAACTGAACACCTCCACCATAATTCATGCCGCTGATAGCTCCTTTCCAAGATACCCTGCACTCGTTGATTGCAGCTAACCTCACCGCGGATGCCAATCCGTTGGTTCCTTCAGGATTCAAGCCTACAGTTGATTTGATTTTGAGCTATGGTGGGTCGCAAGTAACAATGGGCAACCTGTTTCCGACGACAGTATGCACAAACCCACCCGATATCATGTTTTTCAGTGAGGTACATATTCTTCTAGACTGTGCTTATTCCTCTTTAGATGCCGATGTCCCCTACCTTTTTTTGCGGGACTTGGGCTCCTTCCCATATCAAGAAGCCGGCTCAGCTGACGTATGATATACTCGACAGGACCCCGCCAAGTCTTCTCTGAGCTACACTTTGATGCTAATAGACCCCGACGCGCCAACTCCGCAATCACCGATTTACGCTGACTGGTGTCACTGGATCTTACCAGGCTTGCGCCCAACAAGCTACAATGAGATTATCAAAACGTTGTCAAAGTCCTCGGATTCAGCATCGGTCAACGAAACCGCCTCAGATGCGCAGAAAGTAATCCAGACAAGGATGCCAATTGTAGCATACTATCCCCCAAGCCCTAGTCCCAGGTTAGTACTTTCAATATCCAGTCATGAGATAATCCTATTGTCACCAATTGAAAGAGTAAATTTGACAATGTAGACGATTCAAGCTGATGATGATACGTATCTCCCACTGCACATTGGCTGTCACTTCGCTGTATGCAGCTCAGATCCTCATAGATATATCTTTTTGCTATACCGGGAGCCTTCGTCAAGGCTGGACAGCTATGTTGCCCTCAAGTCTGAAGACATCGGAATCTCAGACACAAGCGCAATGACACGAAAATCATTCAACACTTCGCTATTTGTTGAGACTTATCAGCTGACACTGATAGGAGCCAATTGGTTCCGAGGTGTAGATATCCAACGAATCAATGAATTTAAATGAGAACGTACTTTGTATACCACGACTTTCCTATTGGTTGGTAACTTATCATCAACAGATGGAAACCTTATAAAGTTGAACACTTATCTGATTCTTATTTAGACCTATTTGGATATTTGTTCCAATTTATTGTATGCTTTTATGTGTGACATCAGATCATTCATCAACGTCTTTCTCTTCTTTGAAACGTACACCTGTCTGACATTATCAATCTCATCTTGTTTTTCCAACTTTTTCAACGCCCTTCCTTTCCTTCCATGGTTACAAGACTACTAGCCAGATTGGGCGGCGGGCGCCGCACTCATAAAAAAGGCTTCATCTTGCATCAATTTGCATAAAGGCTGGAGGCTACACTGACTCAAAGTCACTCAAGGAGGAAAGCTTCTTTAGGGGAAATTGTTTGCATGTCAACACAGTATAACATTTCATAATTTGATGGAGATCACTTTCTATTTACAAGGACCAGGATGCTGGCCTAGGTATATTATTCATTCAAATTAAGTAGCTATTGGTTCACACTGACTGTGATAGATCTTGCATACTTTTCCCATTTTAGGTTTGGGGGATTGTGCACGGGAGAATCATGAAGCTCATTAGATATGGTATATCACTAATTACCAATACTCAGGTCAATTGTGATAGATACTTTGAGGTTATCAAGGGTCCCTCCTTGTACCCATGAAATATTATAAAGAAAAGGTGTACTGTACAGCTGATGCATGGAACAATTTGAGGGAGGCTTTTAGATTGCTCTTTCCAGTAGCAAGCAATGGGAAAGAGAGGGGGAAAGCAGGGTATGGTGGCCATGTAATGAGTTCTAATTGTGGTGAGATCAAGGATTGGGAGGGGTAATGATGATCTCAAACTGTGGTGATGTTTCAGTCCCTCCTAAGGGGTTCCAAGCATTTTGTTCAGACTACATCAAGTCAGTGCTTTAGATAATTTATAAGTAGTTCTGAAATGAAAACAATACTTGTTTGTTTGGTCACCGGTGTGCATACATTACTCGCTCTATCATGCTGGATGAATACATACTGAAGTTGTATTTTGTTTTGAGCAACACCACCATGGAACATACACATGAGCATCAAGCAGAATTTGAAATGGTAGTTGATGTGAGATTCATTTCTCAAACAAAGAGGACTGATTGTACAGAAACTGTAGTCAATCTTTCTCAATCTCAATTGAAAGTACATAATGTCCTCTCTCAATTTGTTTTAGATTGGAAAAAGGCTCATATATTTGCCATAACTATCACAATTGAGCGCCAGGCACCACACTCATAATATTTCTTCCAATTCACCACCATCTGTATCATGGTATTTGGATCTACAGTTTTTCTGGTTGATATAGCTATATAATCACTTGGGAACAGAAAAATATTGCTACCCTCACATTCAAAGTGGAGGGAGATGAACTTGTCAAAATAAAGCGATTGCAAAGAAGTTGATTGCTCAGGGTTAATTTTAAGAAAATACAATGGACTTGAGATTATATTTCTCCTCTGAATTTGTCCTGGTAGAAAAACAAAGAAAATTTGGGACAAAGGTTTTATGTCTGCTAACTGAAAGGTTGCTGTGGTCCAATCTCAAATACCAAACACACCTGAACATTGCAGATTGTTAGTTTTACCACTCAAGGGCTTGAATTTACCAATTGGGAAGTAAGTGATCTAAAAAGCCAATGCAAACACAAACTTAGAAGTTAAGCACAGGTAGGTAGACTGGGATATATGTTAGTCACTCAGATACGTTTCTGTGATACCAAACCTTTGGTTTTGACACAAAACACAGGGAATTTGAACAACTATGAATTTGATTCACAAACTCAAGGATTGTGGATGATTGTTCTATCTACCAAGTGCTTCGATCTCACTGAGCTTGCCAACTCTCCATTAATCTACTCTCATCTTTCCTCTTCACCTTTATCTTTATCATCATCATAACATAGCTGAAAGAGAGGAATTACATATTAGCAAGATTAAATAATGCTAGTGGGCCTAAAAGCAACTGAGATCAAGTCGGACTTGATAAATACTGGACAAACAACCTACCCTGATTCAATATGTAAAATTGGAGAACAGCTGAAATCACAATGAGGAGGTTGATGGTGGATCTGAGCTGTACTAAACAAACAATTGACAGATACAACACAGAAAACAGATCCTTGGCTCAATTTAATCACCTGGGGGGTGTAATTATGACAAACTAAAGTAGCAACATAGATTAGAAGAAAAACAAACATAAATTAGTGTAGGCCAAAAGTGACTTGTATCAGACCGGAACCAATGACAGTTGGAAGCAAAACTTGTCTAAAATGATTCTTATAAGTCTTCTATCTAATCTGTTTTTTTAAACTTGCTAACCAAATTCTCAAGATAGATACCAAAGTAGATAATTGAAAGACTTCTGAAATCATGATGATAGTAACAGATTAGTTGATAACTTGTTGTATCAGCTGATTTTACTTTTCCATCAAGATCAAAATGGACAATCTCAACCTTCCATCTCTTGATTCTTTCCTTAGCCATAACACTGATTGAACAAATCCAATAAACAATTTAAATATTGATCTAATCATAAGTTGAAAAAGTTGTTGATTCAATGAAGAAGAGTTAAGATTCAATCAAATTGAGAAATCTCATCAAGTTTTTTTGAGTTTGTTCCAAGCATTTCAGGCCTCAAAGATAATCAAGTGGTGATCAGATCAATAAAAAGAGTTGATGCAATTGATTGTTGATGATGATTGATTGATGATGAAAATTGAATCTTTGGATGTGATTAGTTGAAATGATCTATTGTTTCCATCTTTCCTCATCTTAAAAGGACCAATTGAAGTAGACATTCATGACTGGATTGATGCTTTGAAAATTAAGTAAAGAGAATAATGATAATTTAAGATTTAAAAGAAGAAAAGAGAGCAGAGAAAGACAGAGAGAAAAGAATATCAACCAATCTACATAATCAGAAATTTTGTGGTTTTCTTTGCTTGTTCAGTTTGGATTTCCGTGTCAGCATAAAAATCAGAAGTTGTTGTGTTAGTAGGACACAAAGGAGTTGTAGCAGGTTTCTGGTAGTCAAAGTCTATGGAGTACGTATAGACTCATACCAACATAAAAACATGACATGGATTTTGCATGTAATTTTTCTGTGTCATGTTTGTTTGAAATTCACTCTTGAGCCAAAAACCGTCTGAAATGACTCATACCAACAAGCATTGACATGGATTTTTGACTCTCAAAAACCTTGTTGTAAAATGAGTCATGGCCAAAGGTCTTAACACCATGAAGTTTCATACTGACAAATAACACAACACCACTCTGCTTTTCAAACCCTGATCATTGGATTTTCGATTTTCAGCCCATTTTGTCAAACAAACGTGTGTTTTTTTGATCCATCTTTTTTATCAATGAGAAGCTGGCCTCTTTGTTTTTCCTTCCATCTATCTTTTTTTATCTTAGGGCTCTGTTTTTTACTTTTGACAATCAATCTAACAATCAATCCCCTCCCAAACAATCAATCATCTTTCAAACAATCACATAAGCATCTCAAAAATCCTTAAAACATTGTAATTCTATTTGTTGCTTCTTTCAACAATTAATCAAATTCATCTGGCCTTCCAAAAACCAAGAAACGACCCCACCCAATAATTGATTGAGAAATAAACTTTGAAAACCTTAATTTTCTCTATCAGACTATCACTCAGCAATCAATTTCACAAATCACCACTTCCTTTATTAAACAATCAAACAAACAATCAATTTCTTCTACAAACGATTAATGAAAAAAATTGATAAATTGTTCCTTTG
>KZ121676.1:6628-17507 GCA_002157025.1 Melampsora abietis-canadensis | reverse complement strand
CAGGGCCAAGAATTTTGTAAAACCATGTGCGACCCATCTTGATTGCTCCTAAGAGACCAGTGACTGATCTTGCAACTTCAACGATTCAATGGGAAAGACAACGACAAGAAAGTCAATGACAATGAGATTGGCACTATTCTTCGTCCTCATCATCCTTGCACCCTTCGCTCCGTGGGTCAAAGAACCACAAAGAGACCCATAGCCCCGCTGCGTGCATAAGTGGCTTTCGAAGTTTCGAGGGACGACTGTATCAAAACCGACTCTCACGAACTCGGATTCTGCATATCAAGAATGGCTTGGCTCTAGTAGCGTTGGAGAGTCAAAGACCGGAAACATTCTCGCGAAGATATGAAGACTTTTCAACCTCAAGGAGAGGTTAACAGTACGTCACAGAAAGCGTGGCATTTTATTATAAAAAGTACTCCAAGATCAAATATAGGAAGAAGAAATTGATAGCTGAACAATCTCCAATATTGAAAAGCAACTTGTAAAGCCGACCAAAGGTTTCAAAGAACACTAAATAAATCAGAACAACATAACAAAATCTAGATGAGATGAGACCAAAATGGTTGGTGAGATATGGATTAGTATATATAAGCTAAACGTAAGGATAGACAGGCGTCTTGAACTATTTGAAGGGTCGAGTGTGAGAAATGTTCCCATGGACCTGAACCATGAAAGTACCATTGTCGGCATTTCTCCAAAGGATCGTTCTGTTATCAAAGCATACCGGAGATGCTAGAGGGTGCGTGGCTCTTTGGGGCATCTACTGGGGCTTGAGGTCCTGCGTGTAAGGTTTCCTCTGTCAGAATATGGAATCAAAATTCAGCTATGATCAATGATGTTCCGGGCCTCAGAAGTTATTTCAAGTCTTACCTAACCATGTCCCTACTTTGACTTTAGGGCCCGTGGGTTGTGCCCAATCAGCGGCGTCCATTGTTGGCATTTGAATTTTCTCTGGTGCAGGCATCTTGATAAATCCGTTGATAGGTTCGACATCAATTTGATGATTACTAAATACCGAGAAGCCGTCTATTCCAGCGGTGATCTCTGCCACTTGATCTGATCCATCGACAGCTTTGGCTTTCCCTTTGCCCTTCGGGCATGCGGCAGATGGCTTCTCTTTAGGATCACGTGAGGTGCTGCCACTCGCTTTTCGAGATTGTGCTGGAGATACTCCATTCTTGGCTCCACGACCGCGGAAGCTGCCGCTCGCTCGGGAACGGGTATTTCTTGATGGTCCGCTTTCTTGAGCTTCATCCGAAAGTTTAGGAAGCGTGGCAAGACCTAATGGATCAGAGGTACGGATTCGTTTAGGGGATCGGGTGGCCCGGATGATGGTATTGGTAGGCATAGATGCATCATTTTCTTTGGAGGGAGCAGCATCGGCAGCTTCGATGGAGTGAATGATTTGAGAACGCTTGGCAACTTCTTGGTCCTCTTCTACTTGGTAATCTTCTTCATCAGAAGCTTTATCGCGTGGTCGTTTGGCCTTTCCACCCAATCGGCGATCAATCAACTGTGGATCTCCTTCAACCTCCCAGAGCCAGTCCTCTTCGCCCTTCTTGATCAACGTCATCCCTTTCATACGATCCATGGAAGGATTGAATCGATTGACTTTGGCAATGAGTTGGCCAGATGATTTGTTCATATCGATCTTTGAGCCATTTTGATCGAAACTGAGGTCGCGGCGAACGGCCTCGATAAATTGCTCTCGTGCAATTGAAGTGGAGGGCTTCAAGTTCTAGAGTCATCAAACAATATCCAGTCAAATCACAAACAAGGATAACAATGTCAGGGAAGAAAGATGGGTCACTGACTGGAGATTTCTTGAGCATGTCGAGTGGCATGTACTCTGAATGGCTTGACGGGTTGGGTTTGATAAACTTCGATGGCGAGAAATGATACTGAAAATGTTGTAATTGGAGAGAAGGAATTCTAATAACAGAGCTGGTTGGAAGGCAAGTAGAAAGAAAATGTGTGACTTGTACTACGAATACGCGATGCGCGCGCTAGAGATATTGCAGGACGCGGTTAACAAATGACACTGGTTCTTGGCTCAAAAGGGATATCAATAGGAACAACTGGTCGATGACATAGCAGGAGCGATAGGAACAAGTCACTCGATCGTACGATCACGTGAAGGATTCTCCTTTGACCCCCTTGGAAGCACAATTTGATACTCTAGGATTTGAATTCAAGCGCCGCATACAGCTGCACAGAAGTTTAAGAAGACTGGCAAATTCGATTGGATACAAATTGGATGAACCGGCGTAGACCAGGCGGGGGAAGCTTGGGTCAGATAAATATGACAGCAGGGAATGTCTGAGAAGGCAGCATACAAAGCCATGTTTAATTAATTCCTTGGATGTTCACCTATGCATGACCAAAACTGAGAACTCTGGTCGGCGGTTGAATAAAGAGAAATGAATGCACCGCGGTTTCGTTGCACATGTGCTCAGCATATGTATCAAGCTGTTTCGGGTTCATCACAGCGGAGGCTGGAGCATCCGAGCGAGCCGGTCAACTTCACCATTAGATCGTGCCGAAGCTCCTCCGGCCTGATTTATACCGACAATATCACAAACCAAAGGAGTCGATTCAAAGCGAAGCTTCCTTCGGTCCCTATCTTTCCGTGAAGTCATCACCTCTATGTATGGGCTCAGAATACAGCAGGCTCCTTGATCACAGAGCCTTGACCATCCCTACAATAATTTGGAGCCCACTGCAATGTTGAATGTCAGACATTTGAAGTTTTCTTAGAAAAATATACCGATAGAAGCGTGAACTCAGAGCTGAAAGTGCCGTGGGCCCGTGCGAATCAACTGCGGCCTTGTGGCGATAACACATTTCGCAGACATACCCCGACCTTCAGCTCCTTGGCTTGATGAAAACCTCATGAAAAAAGAAGAACCAGTGACCCGCATTCCAATGACTGCGCTATGTCCTTTCCTTCCTTGTGCACACCGCAGACTTTGGACTTGATGAAGAATTATGTTTTGTGTTATTAGCTGTAGATTCAAAAGATGAGTTAGTTCACTAATGTTCCTCAAGTAGAATACATTTGGTCATTGTCCAGAAATCTCCTTTATCAAAAGGCGATCTGGGCACTATTTTAACCCCTAGAAACCCGGCCGGTGTACACTGTCGAGATTATATCCGACATTGGAAGGTTTCATGATGCCTTGTCAGCACATTGGTTTGAAGATCAAGATTTTGGCCTGATCTATGAACTTCATAATAATTTTTTGCCGGTCTTGTGGAATGTGATGCTGGACTAGAAAGGAGGGAGAACTCCGGCTGGTCAAGGATCCTTGAGGAAAAGTAACGAAGCTCAGGAAGATGCGATTACATTTGTTACCCATGATATAAATGATGGCTTGGTACTCGAAATCAATCACTTGGCTTCATTTTTTTCTGCAACAAAGGACATGAAGAGAGTTGATTGCATTCCTTCCCAGATTTTTTCGTCTGCGCTTTGAGCCACGCTCTCTTCACTCGCATTCCTTTGTTTTCAGAAGAGTGCTCATATCCTTTCTGTCTGAGACGTGTAGAAATGAATATTGGAAAACCTTAACATGTGAATAAACCTGGCCCTCATTACCAACCATCGCCACCTATCGCTACTCAAACTTGATTGCATGAGTTTGAATTCAAGAACTTGCACCCGCAGATTTGACAAGTTTGGTGTGCGGTTGACCGAAAACAGTATGTAGACGCATACATCGATACAGATATGTATGCACGCTGCGGAATGCTAAAAACGAGTTACGAAGCGCGTCAGAAAATTTGAAGATGACCTGGCAAACTCCAAGTCACACTCATTGCTCGCCAGGAGTCAATTTCAAGACACCACAAGATGCCAACTTCAACCGCTTCTATCAGTCAGTTTCGAAAGTGTCTCATGCAATTTTGAATTTAAATATGGATCTCAAGATTGACTTTTTTGATTCTTTTTCTGCGACAGTCCCCGAAACGATGTTCAATTATTTAGCGGTGATGGCCTCGTCGTTCATGATCGGATATTGGGTCGGCCTAGGAAAATCTTTGGGTTATACACGAAGCAGTTCAAATCGAGTCCCAAGTAGTGATGAAGATGAAGATTGTATGTTCTTAAACTCCTCCCACACAGATCAGTCATCCAACCTGATTTGCCACTCGCAACTATCCATCAACAGCTGGTCAAAGTGAAAATGAAGTGATGAGTGCCAAAGCTGGACCGATGGAGGAATGTAAATTGGTAATGCTTTGATTCATACAATAAAAATCACCATTATCCTACTGATCTCGTATGATGTCATTCACGGTCTTCTAAACACATTGTTCATAGGTACTAGTTGTACGGACGGATCTAGGAATGACCAAAGGGAAAATCGCTGCACAATGCGGGTGAGGAGTCGATCTCGAAGCTTACTCAGATGTTCTTAACAGATCAACGTTGTAATGGACTAAAAAATCTATCTTTAAACGAAACCAAAGTCACGCTACCTTGGCCTGCTATAAAGCACTTCGAAAAGGAAATCCAGCATTACTAAAACATTGGGAGTATACCGGGCAAGCGAAGATCGCATTAAAACTTGAATCTACAGATGGAAATAATGAAGAAGACGAAATGTTGCTATTGAAAGCAAAAGCCAAAAGTTTAGGATTATGTGCGAGGGATATCCAAGATGCGTAAGTATGATGTGTGAATATGTTGTCTTTGGAGATAGTCTGATCTGGATATCTCTTTCTTTTTCAGTGGGAGGACCCAGATTGCAGCAGGGAGTAGGACTGTTCTGGGCATCGGACCAGGCCCTGTTGCATTGATTAATCAGGTTTGTTTTGATGAGAAACTTATGTTTTACAATTTATGAGAAATATCATCGATCAGCTTACATCAATTTCTGCCTTCTACTTTTCATTAACTCATCGACATAAGGTAACACGCCACCTCAAATTACTATGAAAGGTTTTTTACAAACGGTGTGTTACGGCTAGGTCAAAGTGCTTGTGATCATATTATTGATTCTGAACACAATTTGCAAGTGCAACTGTCATGATGATAGTTTGCTTGTCTACTTTGACAATCAAGACCACATTGTATTTATGACAATTGGAATAACACGAGCTTGCATGGAAGCTATGGATAATAAGACCGACAGACCGAGGATGTATCAGGCAGATGTCACTGTATGAAGTGGTTGGTTTGGGTGGCGTACAAGCTTCTCAGGCTCCTGATGAGCCAATCCCAACAGTTATCCACTATCCTTGAAGTTACTTTTCTATGATGAGTCATGACTTTAGCTGCAGGCAAGGGTGACAAAAGTAGTAGGCAAACAAAACTTTTAGCCATTGCCCCAAAATCATAAACAGACTCCAAAGACAAGGTTCAGAGCTGTAGACCAACTTATGAGATTTTGTGTGTGCTTCAGATTGCTTGAGACAGCCGTGCGCAAAGACAAATGAGATGCCAAGGACTTTTGAGTTTTGAGCCACCAAGAACCTATCAAGAATGAATCAAAAAGATGTTTGTGGTAATTGTGACCTGTTATGCTCATGACATGACTTGTTTATAGCAAAAGGCCATTTCATACTTGCCAAACTATGATTGACCTACCAAGAGACTAGGATACCCATGTTATAGCATTCATAAAGGCACTTAATTGTGCTCTGGAATCATGAAATGACTTCATCTGAAGCAAAAGAGAATTTGAAACTTGCTTGCAGATATATTGTAAGATGTCCTTGAATATGAAATAAAACTTTCAAAATCTTCATACACCAAATAAACTTGATTCAAATACTTCTCAGTTGATGTTTTTCACGGTCTTTTGCTTGAAAGTTTGTCTTCGTTGAACTTTGAATATATATATATATAAAGATAGTTAGAGATCGTGGCATGGCACAAAAGATAAACATGCCGAGTTCTCCAAACTCCAAAGGTGTTTGGGGTTTACCTACCTTTGTCAAGGATTAAAACAAACCAGTCTTCTCAGAGTTTGGATACCGTGGATGATGATCTCGTGGATTCAAGACCACAATCAAGACAAACCAGACCAATCATTCTATGCGGCTTTAAAGTCATGAATCCAATCATCTATCACGACTTCTTTTGAAAATATTGCTTAGCTGGGTCAATCACGTAAGATGGAGTATGTCTATCTTCGAAAGGATTGATGTCTGTCTCAGTGACGTTGATCCATGATCATCAAGAGTGGTTTTGGAGCATGAAGTTCGTTTAGCATAGCTGAGATGACGATTGTCACAACAGGTTATCGTGTGGGAATGCGAAGAAAGAAATGACTTGTAGAGTGAACAACATACATGTGATTTGAGTCGGAAGAATGTGGTATTTCTTCTTTTGCAGGGGATAAGGTTATCTGTCTGAAGGAGTGATGGGCTTTGTGTGGAAACTTGGAATTGACCAGAACACATAGACCCTTTGATTTGCTTTTGATTCAAAGAGATATCAGTGACTTTTGTATTGAACCAATCTGAAATCCTAAACAGAACACACGTCCTTGAATCGTGTTCTTCTTTTCTTGTGCTTCTTATCGTCAAGCGTGATGATACGTTGTGGATGATCCATGAACCGATATATACTTTCGATCTTGCAGAAACGATTCTCGAAATCACCTTCTTTACCGACTGATCTGATTTGTTTTACCCTTTTGGGATATTTTGATTCATGATGATCCCTTGATCCCTGTGCAGTTAACTGTTTGATTTACCCAATTTGATGCGAAAGTGTGTACATAGTGTACATCCACCACTTTCAAACTTTATCACCATTTACACCTTAAAAATCTTCCAAAACCATCCAAAATTGGCAAAACCATCTAAATTTATGTACCTTAGCTTATAGCTCAACCTAAACTCTGAGCATTCCAACCACTGTTTCGAATCAGTTTGAGTGTGGGTCTGGCTTACTGAAGTGTCCTTTAAAGCTGATTTCAATCTTTTTCAATTTCACTTCATCTCAACTTAAAATCCATCCATCACTTGATCATTCGAATTGAAGTTCACGTAAGTCAATTGTTCGGTTTGATCTTTGAAGCAGAAACCATCGAAACCAACCAACCAACCAACCAACCAATCCAATCATCAACATCATTCGACTTCTTTTTTTTCCTTTTTCCAAAATCAAAAGAACAATTCAAATCAAAGTTTAGTGTGAATGAAAGAAAGAAACGAGATACCACCTAATCAAGTGACTTAAATACTCAAAAGAACCATCATCTTAACTTTCTCTTATCAAGATATATATCATCAATCAACCATTAACCACCATCACCTTACACAGCATCGTTAATTTTCAACTCAACTTGAAGATTCACATTAATCATCACCTTAGTCAACATCTTTGGTATCTTTTCTCATTCAACCAAAGATTCATTACTTTCTTTTCAAACAAAACTCACAGCAAACCCAAAAGATTAGCATCATCATCATCCAAGACTTCTGCTTCAATTAGATTGAATTTTCAGAAAATGAGTCATCAAAACCCATTCTCACCTGGCATGGTACATCAATCACAATTCGGTCATGACACCGATGAGAATCATTCGGATATCGGTTATCATTCTCGTTTATCCGATCAGCCTAATCCTAATTTGAATCATCCTAACTTTCAATCTCAAGCTGGTAATGGTAAATATCATGATGATAGAGAAAACGAACTAGGTCTTCCATATAGGTAAGCATCTCTTTCTCTTTACCAGCAGAAAAGGTACCAATCCTCAAGGATGATGGTTTGAGTTTAATTATCAAACAATGCAATTTAGCTGATTAAACTTTTGAAACGTTCTTTTTGTTGATTACCTTCTTTTTGCTTTGCTTTGCTTTGCTTCCCTTTCTCCTTCGCTCTGTCTCTCTCTGTCTCTCTCTGTCTCTCTCTCTGTCTCTCTCTGTCTCTCTTACCTTGTGTGCGTTGTGTTTGAACGGTTTCTGTTTGAATGATGAATTCTAACTCAACATTCATTCACACTCGAACACTTGATGATCTGAATGAATTAAATCCAACTTGATTACTATCCTACCGGAAACCGATGAAAATACAAACAACCACTCAACACAATTTCACCATCACCATCAATCATTTAAACATCATCCATCAATTGACAATCACTACTCTCTACTATTCATATCATATACTACATCTCTCTCACCCCGGTCTCCATCCTCGACAACATTCTCATCCTCACTCTCAATCCCTCGTCTCGACCCTAAAACCAACGCCATCTACATCACCCACCACCATTACCACAATCCGATGGTCATCTAATCGATCCACTCACTCATCTGGCTGCAAAAATCATCACGGATGCACTGTCGAACTGACTTTCGACTCGATCCGATTCTCTCCACTTCCTCGCTCTAAAACATATCCTCGGTTACATTAATCTCTTCCTTTCTCTCTCTCTTTCTCTCTCTTAACCCATTGCTACCACTAACCATCAATCATCTCATTTGATTACACCTCGTCTCTTCGATCTCGCCATCATCCTCACTCACAACACTCAACACACCGTGTCATCTAACTCTCATCTGCCTCTTACACATCCTCACTCATCACTCTCAATATCATTTCCTCAACCCGCAACGTTCGCCCTTTCACTCCAACTCTTTTTCAATCCCTCTCCACCCGACATCCTGATCACAACGCTTGGTCAATTCGATTCACCTCAACCGTCATCAACCTATTCGATCGCTTACTCTAATCTTGACATTCATCTCGCAGTCGACCTGCCTATACTCCTTCGACTGAAAGCTTGATGGGTGCTCCCAATGCGGGCTTTCGGGGCCAAGAACCTATGAGTGGATCTTCTAGTCAGTCTTATCAATTTTTTTCTTTTGAAACTTCACCCATGTATACTCACATAACTCTCATGGTCTGTTTCTCTTTCTAGCCCCGACAGCCTATGACTCATATGGGTATTCGAGTGGTGCTACTGGTCATGGAGCTGATCCTTACTCTCGATTGAGAGAAGCTTATCCTGCCTGGAGTTCAGATTCACAGATTCCTCTCAGTAAAGAAGAGATCGAAGATGTTTTCATTGACTTGGCCAATAAATTTGGATTTCAGAGAGACTCAATGAGAAATGTGTATGACCATCTCATGATCCAACTCGATGTGAGTAGATTGACTCATTTTTGGTGAAATGACGACGCTGACCAAACATACTCTTCATCTGACTTGTTTCATCAGTCGAGGGCCTCGCGCATGTCTCCTTCACAAGCCCTGTTGACCTTACACGCTGATTACATTGGTGGTGAACACGCCAACTATCGTAAATGGTACTTTGCCGCCCAACTTGATCTCGATGATGCAATCGGCCAGACATCCCATGCTATCCTAGGGTCGACTAACCCGGCTAAAAAGTTGAAATCAGCTTCTGCCAAGTCATTGGAATCTGCTCGAACGCGATGGCGACAGGCCATGGCCAACATGTCATCTTATGATCGCATGCGTCAGATAGCGCTCTATCTTCTTTGCTGGGGTGAAGCTGCGCAAGTTCGGTTCATGCCCGAATGTCTCTGTTTCATATTCAAATGTGCAGATGATTACTATCGTTCTCCAGAATGTCAAAATCGGGTCGAACCTGTTCCTGAAGGTCTTTACTTACGGGCTGTCATCAGGCCACTTTATCGATTCTTCAGGGATCAAGGATACGAATTGATCGATGGTGTATTCATGCGAAGAGAAAAGGATCATATGGACATCATTGGATACGATGACATTAATTCACTTTTTTGGTATCCTGAAGGAATTGCAAAGATTGTACTCAATGATCGAGTATGTCATTTGGCTCGATCTCGTAGCACGAGTACCCTCATCTAACTGTTCTTAATTTCTTCAGACTCGCCTGATTGATATCCCTCCTGCTCAGAGGTACATGAAATTTGACAAGATCGAGTGGCGTCGAGCGTTCTTCAAGACATACTTGGAAAAACGTTCATTTGGTCATATGATTGTTAATTTCAATCGAATCTGGGTGCTTCACATCAGTGTATATTGGTACTTTACTGCCTATAAGTGAGTCAAATGTCACATTTTCACTGTGCAAGATCTTCAAATCGCAAGATGCTCACGAACACTTTCGATCCAGTTCGCCTTCTATATATACTCTTCCCAATCAGCGCACTCCTACCAGCGCGATGCAGTGGTCTGCTGTCGCTCTCGGTGGGGCAGTATCGTCTTTGATCATGATTCTTGCCACCGCCACCGAACTCTCATATGTCCCAACCACGTGGAATAACACTTCTCATCTTGCCAGACGCATGGTCTTCCTTGTCGTCATCTTGGCTCTCACCGCTGGACCTACTGTATACATTGCAGGATTTGATCGAGACTCACAAACCGCTAAATTAATCGCTATCATCCAATTCTGCATCTCAGTCGTGGCCACAGTACTCTTCTCTATTGTACCATCTGGTCGGATGTTTGGGGATCGTGTGTCCGGCAAGGCGCGCAAGTATCTTGCCAATCAAACCTTTACAGCCGCCTATCCCGATCTTGAGTTTGCAGCCCGTTCAGCTTCGATCTCACTCTGGTTACTCGTCTTCCTTTGCAAATTCGTCGAATCGTATTTCTTCTTGACTCTTAGTTTTGAGAATCCGATACAAGTGATGGTAGGTATGAAAGTACAAGGGTGTCGGGATAAACTCTTTGGTGATGTCTTGTGTCGTAATCAACCTGCGTTTGCATTATCGATCATGTTTGTGATGGATTTAGTTTTATTCTTCTTGGATACATTTTTATGGGTAAGTTTCGCATTTGTACCTCATTTCCGTGGCTTCAGCAGTCAACACTATGAACTGACATCCTTGCTTTTCAGTATGTGATTTGGAATACGGTTTTCTCGATTGCAAGGTCTTTTTCATTAGGACTTTCGAT
>KZ121673.1:1263-12191 GCA_002157025.1 Melampsora abietis-canadensis | reverse complement strand
TTATAAAAAGCAGTGAGGCAAAACTAAACAAAAGAAAAAAATTATCGAAGGAAAGAAAAAATGGTTGTGTTGTAAAAAAATCCCAGCGCGAGATAGAGGCGACGTCGAGGTTCGTAGGCCGTATGGTAACTGGAAAGCAACGCAGGGGTCCCAATTCATGCTCACAGCGTGGCCAAGGTAATGTCTTTTGTTTTGAAGGAAAATGGCGTAGAATGGCCCAGCGGTGCATACAAAGGAGTGGACTTACTTTTGGGCCTTAGCCCCCAATTAGGAGTCCTCCACGAAAAGTTTCAATTTTGAAACATTAAAGACAGGGTGTCGTTTATCGCCCGCCGGTAGGTCTAGCCGTATACTCTGACCCGAGTTGAACACGTCTAACACCTTGAAAGGTCCCTCATAGCGTTCCTTGAGCTTATCAACGCCTCCTGAGTGTCTGCCTCGCCAATCTCCCGAGTCAAGCAGCACCCAGTCGTCGGTATGTAAGGTCAGGTCGGTGTGGCGTCGATTGTGTTGGACAGCTTGTTGTACGCGACTCGTCCAAAGGTTGTCCCGGATCTGAGCCCATGTGCTCTCGCGTTGGTGTAGCCACTTGTCAAGGGAAGCAGGAGAGTCGTCCGTTGTACCCGCTGATGGGAACAGTCTAGGTGCCCTTCCAAATACAACTTCAAAGGGGGAATGACCAATGGCGACGTTAATAGCACTGTTGATCGCAAATTCGGCCGATGGCAAGGATTCTAGCCAACGAGTTTGACGCTTCAAGGTGAAGGTCCGGAGAATCTGACCCACTGTTTTGTTTGTCCTTTCACTCCTCCCATCCGCTTGAGGATGATATGCAGATGATCGGTGGAAAGAAATGTGAGTTCGTTCTATCAAAGACTTCCAGAATTTAGAAGCCCAAGCCTTATCTCGATCACTGATGATCGACTTCGGGGCTCCAAAGGTTCCCATCCACGCAGCGAAAAATCTAGACGCCGTCTTCTCAGCCGTATCGGTTTGGTTGGTAGGTATAAGTCGTGTGAAGCCAGTAAGTCTACATGTACAGGTAAGGAGCATGTCATAATTATTGATCTTCGGGAGTGGTCCAATAAAATCAATGGCAACGTCCGACAGTGGCTCAATTGGGACACGAGGTGTTCGCATTCGACCGTTGGGAAGTGTCGTCCGAGCCTTTGTCCTCTGGCAAGTCTCACATGCTCTCAGCCGGTTTTCGACGTCCCGCGCCATCCGAGGCCAGAAAAAGTCTAGACGCAGTGCAGCGACCGTCTTCAAAAATCCTAGGTGTCCTAAGCGTTTATGGGCTTCATCGATGAGTTTGACCCTCAAATCATTCGCGTCGGGGATTAGAAGCCTACCGTCAATGAAGATCAGATCCTCCTGCAGGTAACAATCGTCCCGAAGGGGAGTTCCGCTTCGGACAGCTAAGCAGAACTTGTCAATTTCGTAACCGGTAGTAACTAGATTTTGGAAATCGTCCGATAGTTCCGTTTGTGATAAAGCAAGTGCCGCAATAGTCTCTACCCCGGTCTGCAGGTCATCCGAGTCCTTCCTGGAAAGTGAGTCAGCCACCGAGTTCTCCTCACCCTTGACATACTGGAACTTGAGGTCAAAATCAGATAATTGCTCGAGCCATCGTGCCTGCCGGCGACTGAGGGTTCGTTGCTTCAAAAGGTAAGTTAGGGAATGATGATCACTCATCACGTTGACTTTCATACCCAAAAGAAGCATGCGCCACTTCTGCAGCGCGTGGATCACTGCCAGAAGCTCCTGTTCATGCACAGGGTAGTTACGTTCGGCCGTTGACATTTGTCGGGATTCGTAAGCAATGGGATTAGCCAATTTCCACTCTTTACCTTGGAATAGAGCAGCACCCAATCCTGTCCCACTTGCATCAGTGAAAAGCCAAAGTGGGTCCGGTGAATCAAAGTCTATGGCCTTCAAACAGGGTAAGGTCGTCATTATTTTCTTGATGTTTTGAAAAGCGGATTCCTCAGCTTCTCCCCACTTGAAATCTTTCTTGTCGAGTTTGCTGCTTGTCAATGGTGTAAGTTTGCCAACATATTTCTCCAGGCCTGAGATGAACTTTTTCATCCACTGAACGGTTCCTAAGAACTTACGAACTCCCTTCCCTGATTTCGGAGATTCCCACTTGCGGATCTGCTCTACTTTCTCTTCGTCGGCACGAACTCCTTCTTCCGAGATGATGTGTCCTAAGAATTTCACCTCACGCCTGAACAACTTGGTCTTCTTACTACTACAATATAAATTTGCTTCCCGTAACTTGTCTAAAACCAGCTTCACATGTTTCTTATGTTCCTCAACTGTGTCGGAAAAAACTACAATGTCGTCCAAATAAACTACACACACGGTGTTGATCAACTCTCCAAGTGCCTCCTCAAGTCGAGCTTGATGTGTCGCCGGTGCGTTAGTCAATCCCATTGGCATGACACACCACTCGTAGAGACCCCACGGCGTCTTCACTGCTGTTAATGGGATATCAGCTTCCCTCATGCGTGTTTGAAAAAATGCGTTTGTCTGGTCAAGTAAAGAAAAAACCTTCCCCTTAGCCACCAGCCTGACCAACTCGTCCACGTTAGGAAGAGGTGAACGGTCCCTGACGGTCATACTGTTCAAGGTGCGGTAGTCACATACCCACCTTGGAAGTTCCAAAGGGTCCTTCTTTGGAATGATAAGGCTAGGGGAGGCATATTGGCTGTGTGAGCGTCGAAGTCGTCCAGCTGCAACGTGTTGATTCAAAAGCTTGTTCCAGGCCGCCATGTGTTTTGCTGGGTAAGGATATTGGCGCTCGTTGATCACAGCATTCTCATTTGTCAATATTATCTTGTGTCTAACTTTTGATGACGGGTCTTGTAACCTTTCAGGGAAGGAGCCATCTGTAAACTCCCCTTTAGCCTCTGCTTCCTCAGACACGGCCGGAATATCGACAGGGAAAAGATCTTGGTATTGAATAAGGAAGGATTCTTCAAGACTCTTACGTAACTCACTCTCAACACTCTTCACAGGTTCATTTTTGTCTTTCAAGGATATCTCCCATGCCTTCCAGCGCTCACTCTCTCGTCTCTCTTCTGCCACAGCAATTCTCTCTTTCAATAAAACCTCCGATTCTTGTTTCAATTTCAGTTCATGTCGATAATCTAATAACAAAGCTTTTGAAGTTTCACAAATTACAGCTTTTCGCGCACAAGAAACGGACAGTTGATGACGGGTGAGGAAGGGTGCTCCAAGAATAATATCATAAGACGTCCCCAGCTGCCCAATCTTGAGGTATGTTCGATCAAAGCTCAGTCCGGTTGACGCATGTGAGAGGCATGCCGTGGTGAACTCGGTCAGCATTGGTGGTTGTCCTCCCGCGTCTAGGGCAAGGCCAACGATCGTTGGTTTCACCAATTTTCGTCTTTTCAAGCCAAGTAAGTCCACCATTTGCTCAGATATCAGGTTTGTTTCCGATCCTGCGTCAGCCAGGGCCCGGATGGTTGAGCCATTACAGGTCAGCTCTAAGATCACCACCGGTTTTGAGACAGGCTGATCCACATACCCTGATTCCTCAGGTACAAATAGCTCTCCATCCCCTTCAGCGATCTCTCTCAGCTCCCTGTCAATTTCCTCATACGCTGCGACCATGGTTGCATCGTACTCCGATTCAGGATTAGTGATAGCCGACACATTGTTTCTGGTTTGTCGTCCAGCGGGAGGCAGGGTAGCTCGACCCGCNGTTGAGCTCGAGGAGGGGTGTAGTTGGCTGGTTTAGGGGGTGCTTTGTAACCTGGGGGGAAAGTCACCCTCTCCCTTGAGAAAGTCCCAGTACACTGCTTGTTCTCGCTACCGCATTGCTTCTTACAGTAATGACAAAGGCCTACCGAGTCAAGGTAGGAATGAATCTTCCACATGAAGTCCTCCGAGACAGGCTTGGCTGAAGTGATGCGAGGAGTGACAGGAGCAGTTGTTCGTGGTGTAGTGAAACTGGAAGCGGAGGATGCGTATCGCTTTTGAATGACGCGTTTGACAATGAGGTCTTCATACAATAGATCACATCGCTCTTCAAAATGATTGTAGTCAAAATCCTTCTCTCTGAGAGTTCCTTCTAATCGGACCGAGGATTTTAGTTCTGGCAGCATCCCGAGCACAATGTGCTCGGCTAGAGTGAAATCTTTGAGTACTAAGTCGTCGTGGTTCATCAGCGATTGGATAGACCTCGCTCTAGTGCTGTATGTCTTGAAATCTTCGCCAGGTGACATTCGGAGTTGTAGGATCTTTTCTCGAAGCTTATCATTCCAGTCCGAGGGTAGAGCAGTTCTGAATAGACGTTCTTTGAAGTTGATCCAAGAGTCCGTTTTGAAGTTCTCGACATTGTGTGCCCAGAACGCCTGAAGGTTGGTCTCCAGTAGGTAAGATCCGGTGAGAATTATCCTGTCGGTGTCTTTCTCCACATTCTTGACAAGGAAGAAGATTTTCAAGGCCGTGAACCAACGCAGGAAAGCCTCAGTGTCACGATATGGTCCCTTGAAGACGGGTCCATCAGATGACTTGAATTTTGTCAGGTCAATCCCTCTGTCAACAGGCTCTGTTGACGTAGGTTGGTTCATCGATGTCGTTGAAGAGTTGAGCTGGAACGTTAATAATCGTTCCTCTAATCCAGCAATCTTCTCCGCTGATTCTCGAGCTGCCGCAATCCGCTCTTCTTCAAGTCGGGCGATCCGGGCGGTTGATTCATTAGCCGCCTGAATAGCCGCGCCTTGAGCCATCAGGATTGATCGCAAGAGTTCGTTCACGGATGGCGAGGGAATGTTTCCGTCCTCGGTGTCCCCCAATTGTGTTTTAGAGGTAGAATCCATTGTCCCCTCACTCGTCAGTAGTAATTTGAAGGTGGGTGATGCTGGGGTACAGTGATCAAGGTTAAGCCGGTCCTCTTCCTTCAGAAGTTCCGGTAAACGGGAGGGCGGGGCAGGTGACTCAGGTAGATAGCCGGGAACTTGTCGAACAGGCGATGCAGGTAGAGGGGATGGGGGAATATAGGGTTTAGCCGTGGCAGGTGTTGGTCGTGGCGGAAGAGACGCGAATCTGACTATGTTGGTCGTATATTGATTAGCGTCCTCAGTAGAACGACGGTGATAACTCGGGGGTAAGGGTGAGGCAGGTGGTTTCCGAAGGAATGACTCCGGATCGTCCACTCGATCAGCCAGTGGTTGTTGTAAGCTACGCGTTTGAACGGGGTGTGGCGGGGAGGTCATGTAAGATGCGGGGTTTAGGTTCACAAGGTGTTTCAACCTTGTTAATCCGGGTATTATTGATTACTTGTATCGGGAGAACGAAGGTGGTCTGGACGGGTTGGTTCAAGAAAAAAAAAGTGTAAAGGACCTCTGAAAGTCCTCCACTGATATTTCTCACGGGAGTTCGAGGATGCGAACGGAGGGAACAGGATACCACAAAGTGGTTCCAACTGACTTTCTATGAACCAATAAAAATATATTATTTAAGATCTGGCTCCGAAGGATATGAATCTAAAGTCAGTAAAGATTCCCTAGGGAGCCAGTTGTGTTTGTGACGAATTTGAAAAGATATAATAGAACCCGATAGGTTTGATATGCTTATAGATGTATGTATGTTTATATGTTGTAATGGTGTTTCGACACCATTACACCAATCAAGAAAAGAACCCCAAAAAGAGGAATCCATGAAAGAGTGTAATTGAAAGTTTTCAAAACCAAAGTCGTTCAATTTGATTCTGGACGTCCTGCATTGAAATTGATTGAGTATAAGCCAAAAGAAAAAAGACAAGAATAGAAAAGTAAGAACACACCATTGGGAGAACGAGCACGAGCACGAGCTTTAGTTTTTCTTTTTTTAGGAATCGATCTACGAATCACCATAAGAAAGACAGGATTTTGTTGATAATAACGAGGAGGGAGGTTCGTACGATGAGCATCAGTAGGAGGTGTGATAGTGATGATAGGAGTATCTTCAGGAGGTGGAGTGATTTTGATAATTGGAATAAGACGATAGTCATCAAGGTCTTGATCGAAGTTAATGATTTCGTTTGCGAAAGAACAGAAAGCTAAGAAGCCTGCAAGGATAGCACAGGTGAGAAGACATAGAATGATTATGAAAGATACTTCTGATGGTAAGAAAGACAAGATAAGAATACCGATGATGACTATTGGTTGGAATTTCTTTGGGAAGAGTAAGTGGACAATTTTATAAAGTAAGATGGTAGGTATGATGTATAGTAAGAAGGTTTCAAATATCTTACGAAGGAGTGGTGGTGGATTCATGATGAGAAAACGGAGATTGATTGGAAAAGTAAAGGCAAAGATGACGTTCAAATATATAGAAATAATTTGAAGCTTTGGAATGGAAGAGGTGATGAAATTACACCAGAGCTTTTAAGGTTTAAATACCTCATCTTATGCTGATCTTTGGCTGCTCAGCTTTTCCAACTGAAGCATTATTCTTATGCTTCAAATGAAATGTCATTCATTTATCTCATATTCCGATCAAAATGTCAAGTCGCTTTCAGGTATTCAACAATTTGCTTTACACTTCTAATGCTAACGATAACAACCATCAATGGACAAGATTGTTTGTTATACTCAACAATCTTCAATCTGTATGACCTTTTTTCTTCTTGTTGTTGTTTGTACACACGTATACCTCTTCTTAACGAGATCCTCATCGTTCTTGGTATTTCTCTACGACCAATCATCTTGGAGGAGAACATCCCGCTTGCATCTGCTCAGACAATGCCCTTCACTTCTCAATTTCAAGCTTATGTCCGAGTGCTGATAGTTCACAGATGAAAAATGCGATGTCTACGGCAGATGATATCGACACCCACAATTCATACTCAATATCCGTGATGTTTCCTATACAAGGATGAGCTATACGTTTATCAGTCCCCTAAAGATCGGCAAGAAGTATGAGTGAGCCAAGAGATCAAGACCTATGACCATATCGCTTCCAAACTTTAGAACTCTCAAGTGGCAATCCCTTTTAGAAAAGATCTCTCCGAATCCTCTCACATTGTCTTCAATAACTGTCCAAGGACCAGAAGATCACCGGGGAGAAAATTACACGTAACAATGGAGAAACAGTCAAGAGCTGGAATGAGGTCTACAAAACGCTTTCAATTTTCTGAAGAAATCCGCACGATGTTACAGTCAACCGATGGCCAGCAAGCTTCAGTTACCCTCCGCATATAAGGCTCAGTCATTCACATCTTGTTTTTGTAATGAGTATAGCAAAGACAAAGAAACAGAAGGCTACATAACAGTTTAGATGTTCCCCAAGATTCCAGTACTGATGAGCTTGAGCAACGCCAGGAAACCGCTGGGTGATCCCAAAAAGAGACGATTTGCTAAATCAAGTCTACTGTAATTCTCCGAGTCTGGCTGTGCAAGAAACCAGTGATAGGCTCTTCCTAGATCTTAGTTGATTCACATCTTATGAAGTTCTTATGAACTTTTATGAAAAAGAGCCAGAAGTATATTCAATTTTCTAGAAGTTCTCAAAGACTTTGGTTTTCCAAGCTTAAGCTGGTACAGACGAAATCAACGGGTCATCTGGGGTGATCCCAAGAAGAGACGGTCTGCTACATGAAAGTTGACTTTATTCCTTTGAAACTCCTCGCGCAAGAACTCATGAATTGTTTTATGGTTCGAGGAAGCTCGGGTAATTGACCGGGTTAGAATTCATTGGGCTTCAACAGGCTATCGTTTCTTTCGCCTCTAGTATCACTGTCAGGTAAGATCATCTACTCAAAAGGACTTTTCTGATGACCTCTCCTAATGATGTATGCTGTGCATCATGGGAGTAGTTGCGATTTGAGGACAAATCTTTGCCGTTCGGTTTGTCCTCTCATCAAATTGTTTAGTTTCATTCTTCGTGTGTAAGTTGTTTCATCCGATTGAACATATATAGTTGCGTTCAGGAGTCGGGTATTTTATTTTCTTTGTGTGAGACTTCAATCGAACATGGGTTGTTTGTTCAATCTGATTGAAATTTGTGTATGACTTGTACATATTGGATGTGCATTTGTTGAGTTTCGAGTGAGGTTGAGGACGACTCAGACTCGAGGGTAAATATCTTTGATGTCATCTCGATTTGAGTTGAGTGTGTATGTATCCTGATATCCTAGGGGTCATAGTCTTAAGTTCATTAGATTAAAACTCTAATTTCAATTCTCAACAATCACATTCAACTCACTCTCACTTCTCACTCTCATTCTCAACAAAACACAATCCATCACAATCCATCATGACCTCACATACCCATACCCATTCCCGAACCCGATCCAAAATATCATACGACCCATTACAATCACTCCGATCAAACTTCCTAATCAAATCAAACTCACGTCAATTCTCATCCCAATTCTCGAATTTATATTACCAAAGATTGCTAAAACTTAAACTAAAATTAAACAAATCATCTAAGCTGAAATGGAAAAACGCATACAAATCAGTCAGGATCTTAGATGTCAATGTAGCTGAAAAAATGGTGATTGTTGGAACAGTTTATTGTGATTTGAAATTCAAACCTAATGTTTTAGAAGATCTTTCTAGAGAAGTCAGTCTTATTAAATCACAGTCAAAGAGAGTAAAGAGATTGATTTTTTGTTTGGGGGTTTGCTTAGCATCATTTGGGGACTACTAGTAGTTTGAAGAAATGGGTGTCGAAGGATGATCATCAGATGACGGTGATGTTGGAAGACGAATCAGGGAGAATCCGATTATTGTTTAATGATCAAGACGAGTTTAATTTCGTGACTGGTAAAGAATAATTCCTGAATTCTGTCTCTAAACAACCCATTGAATCTGCTTTGATTGGATTATGAATCACCAGGTACGGTGATGGCTGTCTTAGGAGAGGAAACCGAGAATGGAGATTTCAAAGTACACGATATAGTCAATGCAGGGGCTCCATCCCAATCAATTAAACCTGATGCGAACGAAGAAGATAAAGAAGGCTGGGTAGGGATTATCTCAGGTTTGGATTTGGATGGGACTGAAGCGGTTAGATTAGATAGTCGATGTGATTTGTTGTCAGATTGGTTGAATGGAGAGATCGGATCGGACGAAGAAAGATCATTGGCTATGAGTGTGGGTAGGCTAATCATTGCTGGAAACTCCGTAAGGGTTTCGGGCGCTACTTCTAATGCTGTGAAAGTGAAAGATACGAAAAAACCGGTGAGTTTGAACGCCCTTTTTCCTTCATTCTATCTTCACTCTCAAGAACTAAAAAGGGAATCTGACGGAGGTCTTTTCGATCTAGAAACGTTACGGGTATGATCCTTCTAGTTATACGGCTTTACCGATCGAACGATTAGATGAGGTCTTACGAGATCTCGATTTGCCTATCGATCTTCTTCCTGGTTCAAATGATCCTACCACCCAAGCTTTACCGCAACAACCTTTACATCAATGTTTATTACCTAAATCGAATTTCGAAAAACAGAATCATAATCTCGTTAATGGACCTAATCCTTGGTGGGCGAAGATTGGAGGACAAACGTGAGTGAGTTGTTGATTTGATTTGTTTCTTTTTGAGAGATTTCAGCTTCGATCGGTGATTGAAGAGGGGTTTGAGATCGTTGTGTTTTCATCGATTTATGAGTTGGGTCATGGTAATGGATGATGCGAAGAAGATTCTGATCTTGATTGGATGGGTTTAACTTAGATTTTTAGGTACATCAGGTCAAAATCTAGACGATGTGTACCGATATGTGACCCATGAAAATCGCTTAAAACTAGCGATTCAAATGTTAGAATGGAATCATATCTCTCCAACGTCACCTGATACACTTTGTAAGCTCGATCACTTTATTCAATTTGAGTCAAGAATTTTTGAGAGTGATAAAGGTTTTTTCGCGGGGGTTTTCTTTAGGGTGTTATCCTTTTAAAGATCATGATCCATTTATTTTAGATGAATTGCCTAAGGTGTTCTTTATTGGAAACCAACCGAAATTCGAAACTGAGTTAATCAGTTTCCCAACCGATGATCCCACCAAAAGTTAGTCAAACCCTTCATCTTTCTCAAGCTTTTCAAAAAAAACCTAACTAAATCGAGATTGTGAATTTGTTTATAGATAAGAAACAAACCAGAGTGATCTTAGTGCCAAGGTTTTCGAAAACAGGCACGATAGTGTTGATAAAACCTTCGACATTAGAGTGTAAGACGATCACACTTTTGAAGGAGATGGTTAAAGGTGCAAACGAATCGGATGAGGAAGGTGAGGAGGTCTTGGTAGAAAATGAAAAGATCGAATTCGAAATGGATGATCAAGATGATGATGATGAATAAAACAAAACGAAACAAAACAAAACAAGACACTTGGGGTTTAATTTATTGGTTTTTTGTTGGAGGTTTTCTTTGGGTCTTTTTGTTTTATGTTTTAGTACGGTTATGAGAAGGGAATTGGTCAAAAGATTTATTTAGTTGAAATGATCAGATAAGTTTTGTTGAGAATTTGTAAAGTGAGTTTCAAAGTTGGTTTATCATCCACCATTAGTGGACCTCACGGGATGGACTTGAAGTGTCCCGGGATTGTAGTCTTTGTTTAAATGTGTTGCTTTGATCTGTGCAGGTTTTTAATACTTCACATAATATAGGAGCATAGTGGGATATGCTTTGTCGGAAGTACCTATAGTTCATGGGTACTTTTGTTGGTCAGATCAGTATCAAGATAAAGCTTTTCAAATGTGTTCAAGGCATGAAACGTGATGTTATGCAGATCATATTTGAAGGAAAGTTTTGGGGAGGAAGACAGGCTTCATGGATGGTCTTCTTGAGACCTTCTTTGAGTTGAATATACTTTTAGATGCACGCACACCCTTTTTTGGATGAAATCACTCTTGTACATACAGTCGCCTCTGTTAAAACCGATACCCAAAAAAAATATCGAGTATCGGTTTTGT
>MWRH01013790.1:0-10071 GCA_002157025.1 Melampsora abietis-canadensis | reverse complement strand
TTTCTTCCCCTCACAGCTCTGCCTACGCTCCACAGCGTAGGAGTTCTACACCGGGAGAAACAGGGGTGGAGGAAGAGAGGTCGAGTTTCTTCGCGCAGAGTGGGTATAATGAGCCGGGCGACCGCCTATAGGAGGGCCATTCCGGGAACGCTGTGGTATGGCAGAGCGCAAAGAGGTGGAGTCACCCCCAACCCTCGCGGCTGGTCAAATCTTGACTTTGATCTTCCTTTTGGGCTGTTGCTCCTCTTCATCGGAACTGATCATTGTTGCTATTGCTCTCTTGGCCGATTCCACGGTAGGTATATCCAACAATGACTCCTGTAGCTTTTTTTGCCAGAAACTCACCTTTTCCCAGCATCTGTCACTCCTTATATCATCTTGCACAATGCCTTGACACAGCTTCTCTAGTCACAGGCAGCTCAGCACCAAAATCTTGTGGTGAACTTGAATCGAGAGACTCCGCATCTACAAACAAACGCTCATCATTGCATCAGTTTGGCTCCTTTTCATCAAGTAGCACGAATAAAAACGAAAAGATCAAGAACCGCTTACTTTTTGTGCTGTTCACCCATTCATTCACCTGCACTACCTCTTCCGGTGCCAAAGCAGAGATGTTGTCTGGGTCGCAAGTCGAGGATGCCACAGTCGAATCCGAGAATTCTGAATCACAATGGAGGCTACCCTTGCAGTCCAACCAGCGGTATTCAATAGTTTCAATCAGTTCAACATCACACTTGACTTTTGAGGCCCTGCACCACTCGCACTTGACCGTTTTTTTGCAACTGGTCACACAGACGCGACCAGTCTTTTTCCACCTCCTACATGGACACTCAAACAGATAAACCTTTGAGTACGCGTTCATTCCTTGCAAAGCCTCATCCAGCTCAGTCTTGCACCGAACCGATTTAGGCGACTTGAGTTTGATGTCCAGGACAGTTCCTGGTTTGAGTGGTGGAATTTCAGGTTGGGCCGAGGCCATGGCTGGAAGAGAGCAACACAGAATGAGTTTGAATGAATCAATCGAAAGAGACAGATTTGAAAGGGCTGAACTTGGAAGATTCAATGGAACTAAACTTGAAAGATTTGAGGGAAATAAACTCGAAAGATTCAAGAGAACTAGATTCTGAAGAGTCGAAGGAACTAATTTAAGCTTGAAAGATTTGAAAGAACTAGATTCTAAAGATTGGAAGGAACTAAACATGAAAGATTTGGAAGAGTTCGGATTTGAAGAATTGAAGGACCTAATCTGAAACGCTCGATTCAAAACGACTAGATTGGAAAGATTGGAAAACTTCGGAAGCACTGAGAGGAGTGGGTAAAAGTTGAAAGGTACTAGAGTACATACACGAGAGTGAAGGGGCAGATAAAGTCTGAAGGACCGGATTTTATGTGTAGGGGATATACCACCTCATCAAACAAGCTCTATGCTGTAACTCAGGCTGACGAAGACAATCGCACAAATTCCCAATTATGATCTGCTTGCTTTAATAATCTTGCAATATTTGTAAACATGAGATGGCTGAGGAAACTTTGAAGAACCTCACTAGATGTTCACAAAGGAGCGTACAGAAAAGCTTGTTTTTGAAAGTTGAACTTTACGCTTGAATGTGGATTGCGATTCATCATAGAAAGATAGTACAAAGTCACGTAAGCTCAGGGGATCAGTTGTAATTCCAAATGAGTATCATCTACATGTGTACTTGACTGATCCGAATGAATGTGACGACCTTGATTTACACTTGGTGTGCTTCCAAGACACATGAGTGTAAAGTGATCTTGAACCAAACTGAATTCACAAACCCTTTTTTCAAACAAGCTGATGAGGAAGCATGAGGTGGGCCAAGGTTAACAAATATTCCCAACTTGAGCGATATGAGTATGAGACAGTATTTGCTCGTAGCGTTGATTTGTGGCTAAAGTGGCCACTGACTGGAGACTCCTATATTGAAGATGGGAGGGAGGTTGGGAAAATAGAATTATCTGGCTTCAAGATACTAAAATGACTTTAGATATAAATTTCAAGAGAGAAACCCGTTGCAAACAAGGAAGGATGATAGGAAGAATATAATCTGATAATATTGGAGGGGGGCAAGAGGAATCATACAACTCCAATAAATCATACAAAGGGAAAGTGCCAGCGCGTAGGCTGCACTTGACTCTACGCTCGAACATCAATTTGGATCCATCATAGGAAGATACTACGAAATCATGTGAGCCATAAGTTATGATTTCACAGTACGTATCATCCTATATACGCAAATCCTTGACTGATCTCAATGACTGTGACAGGGTGAGGTCTACGTTTCTCATCAGGACTTTTAGTTTTGTATATCCTCAACGCAATCTTTCCGGCAGTTCGAGAAGCATGTCATGCGTAAACTGTTACAAAAAGTATCCCGTTGTTTCGCCAAAGCCTGCTTTGAACAGATACCCGGTCAACCCAAAGTGTTGAAGTCTTGTACGGACTCGCGTAGTAGCACAAAGACTTCAACGTGTCTCGAGTTACCACGATCATGCTTGACTGGAAGATAGAAAAGCATTGCCAAGAATCATCTAAAGATCAGGCACTTGCTCTGGAATAATCAAGACATGTTCAGATCTTGAGACATTGTCTATTGCTCAGGAGATAGATATGCGTATACCTCAATTTGTTCTTGAATGACAATGGATGAGGAGCTCAATCAGTCACTCGAGGTGCAACTCAACTTTTTGGAGACTGTGAGAAATAGACATAGCTGTTTGGTAAAAACTACTACAATATTGAAAGGGTCCCTGTGAAAGGAGCTATGCTGCTTTAGATTTGCGCAGGAATAAGCCATCGGGTGCCCAGCCTATATTCGTTGAAGGGCTGAGCACCCAAGTCACAAAGGTGATCTAGAAATGAGGAAGCTCATTCTAGCCTCATATGTAGCATCCAGACAAGATTCAATAGCTCTTCTCATAAATACCAGCATGATCTGTGCGTACCAGCAACGCACTCCATATCACATCTTCTCAATTCAAATACATAGCCATTTGATCTGAAAATCAACAACCCAATCAAAAAGATATGTCCAACCAACGTAGATGTACTCCTCATTTCACATGCGCTGGCTGCGTCAAACACAGTAAATTTCAGCAAGGGGGATCAACAACATTTGCAGGGGTCAGACAAGCCAGGACCAATCGCACAAAGAGTACGTGTTGTCTTCGGTTCATCAGGTTGAACTCGCTTACTCAACTAGATATTATGAACTCAGGGATTCTATGGCGGCGGTTGTTTCTCTCACTAGCAAGCTATCTCAACCTCGTGATGATAGTGTGTATATAGATTTCAGCTGAATATCCAACCAGAAGCTTTGCGGTATTTTTCAGAAACTGGGCTCCCGATGTTCTACACACTGCCTGGGGAAATGCGTGTTTTGTGTGTCAAGGAAGTCTGAAAACCTACCTCAAAATGTCTGCACCGGATTTCTTTTGCCTGGAGATCTTGCATGGGTTTTTGATGGTAGTATTTGTTGTCCTTGGATGAACTTCTTTGAATTGGATGCGCGCGGAAGGGTGGATGGCAAGCTTGGAAAATACTATCTTATCACATTCCATTTATTTCACATTTCATTCAAATTTCCCACATACTTATGACATGAATATCTACAGATAGTTACAAGGTTTTGATAAATATATCAAGTACATTCTCCATGAATAGTGATTTTCAAAAATTTGCATTGTCTTTGAAAGACTTGGATTCCAAGTCTAAATCCAATGATGGTGAGATGCACATGAGTGAATAGAATCTGCTCTTTGAACTTCAAAATTTGAACTAAGTTCAAACTGTTCAACATTAATGACCGAAATTGAGATCAGGTGAAGATTCACTGCTGCAAAAGAGCTTCAGTTCAAAAGTTTTGAACTTTGAGCTGTGGGTGAGATTTGAGAGTTTTGATGTTTGAAATTGGCAAACTTCCGAGATCGATCAAGAAGAGGTGTCTTGCACTTTGATTGGTCTGTGTTCTTGTAAATTCTCCGGACCTTTGAGCCACATCACAAGTAGTAAGAAAGATTTCAAGCTCATTTAGATCATGCAAGAAACAATTTTATTGAGAACATGCAAGAAACAACTTTACGTACCATGATTCAAGCATAAGGTTTGACTTTACGCGTGCGCAAGCGGTTGCATTTGACGTGGCTTTGTATGTGCAAACAAATGCTTGAACTCATACATTGACACATCAATAGATTATCAATTTCCAAAAACGTACCTAGGTGTCTCCTTGACAAGGTACTTTTGAACTCTCTCAAATCACTGGAGTCATCATCGTCCACTTTCAAAGACAAGGCCTTGTCCTACGGAGCTTATCCATTTGATTGCATTTTATAATCAACTATGTCTTCTGACTTGTCCAACAACTCTCACAACACGAGTCATCCTATAATCCTTCCTGATAATGCTTCTTGAAATTACACATCCTCCGATTTTGATCTCGTCTCTGTGCGTCTTTGGGCCCTTATTTTGGATCATCGCCTTCACAAATTCTTAGCAGTCTGTCATGAGGATGCCCCAATCCCAACCGCTACCAAAGATGACCTTTTAAAGTTGCTAGCGTCTTTCAATCCGGGACTCCGTCTGGATACGAGAATCTCGGAAGAAACTCTGTCACAACTGTTCACACTCATTGTTCGGCCATTTTTCCTCAACATGGATTATTTCGACAAAGAGACAAATGTAATGCTCTATTGGGATGTTCCTCTCTAATTTCCTGTAATCACTCATGTAAAAAGGTAAACTTTTGTAATCTTAACTCTTCATCGATATGGAAGGTCTTTGTATTGTCTGGTGCTGATTCTGCCAAAGTGGGCATTCTTTGATTTGTAGTATATAACTCCTTCAATTCGGGTTTTCAATGACGCCAAACTAGATGATTGAATTGAATTTCGCAAGATGGATAGCTCCTAGAAAGAAGTTAAAAGGAAGATAGCAAAGTCAATCAACAAAGGGATTCACCATGGACTCTCTCGTACTTTTTTGCTTTGATTTCACAAAACTTGTTCCAACTTGTCAGGATGATGTCAATTTTGTAGATTTGGGAATTTTCCTGACAGCTGTGCAACTTCACTGCCATCACATCTTGTGATCTTGTAAAAAAAAAGTGAAAAAATACACGTAAAGTTGGTAGGTACCCTCTGATCTCGAAGTCCAGTTTTACGCACAATGAGTCATGTTATAGGGAATCGATTTCATCAACACGTAGCGCATAGCAAAAAGTACAAAGATTTTAGAACTGAGGGTAATTAGAGTATGAATATGTACAAAGGCAGCGTATCTCGATCCCAGACTTTCCCGGTTGTGGAGATGACCATCATGAGAGGGTCAGAAAAGAATTCCCCAAAATGCATTCTTTCATTTCAAGACTTTCCAACTCTTTCCTGTCAAGCGATTGCTGCCAGACGTCACTGTAGCAATCTTTGGGCAAGCCTGCGGGCCATCGTGACTTGCCTCCTTCTGGTCGGTGGTTTGAGAGAGCACGCTTCGCGGGTTTCCGCCCAGATTGCTTCGGAAATTTGTCTTGCCTCATCTTATGGTATTTTTGATTGATATTTTCCACGAGCGATGTAGCCAGGGAGCTACGCCAGACAGGAGTGTGCCTCACTCTGTCTTTGTTCATCACGTCTTTGTCAGACTCGTCTGATGAGCACAGCCGTTTGTCTTCAAAAAGGCCACCAAATCTTGCAAAAGGTGAACTGCCATCAGGTTCACACATCTCTTTTCTGCGTTTTGCAAGCTAGAAGATTAGATAGAAAAAGTTAGTCTCAAAGTATCGTGGCAGACCCAAAAGCCCAGAACATACTCGTAATCGTCTTTGCTGTTGTTGTATCTTCTCTATGTTTCAGGCGGTAATCAATATGTGCCTGCATCAGTTTCATGATACGTTGTGGGTTGTGGTCCACGACATGATACTCTTGACATCCGTATGCTCTGTTGAATGTATCCGTGCAGAATGCAAGAACCCGTCGATTCCAGTCCTCTGCGTTGACATCTCCTTGAGCCGTGCTCAAACCAATGTAGGGAATCCCGTATTGCTGAAGTCTACGTTGGCAGTATTGTAACATACCCAATGCTGTATGTTCCATTTCTTCAGGTTTCCAAGTGGGTTGGAGTTGGTCATGTCTGATGAGGTTGGGAGAAGCCTCTCCGAGTGGGGCGGTCTTGTAATCCACAGTGAGCTTTGGCATGTTTTCGAGGTCTGAGAGTGTTGGGCACTTTGGGAAGTCTGCTTTAGAACGACCCACCCCTGCGATCAGTTGGAAATGCTTCTGTACTTGATTTGCCTGTGCCAAAAATCACTGTCAGTTTTACGCTGTACATATTAGCTATCTATTTATTTTGGGACTGACTGTTTGTTCATCAGCCTCTTTGACCTGTGGAGTCGTCAACATTCTTTCTTTCCAAAGACTTGGACACTTTGGTTTTTTGGGTGTTTCATTGGATTTCCTCCACTTTTGCTTTCTCGAGACAGGTGTGGCCAAGCTACTTGGTGTGGGAAACTCCCCATTTGAGTGGATTTTTGAAGTTGATTGATTGGTTTGCGGGTTGTGTGCCGGCGTCAATCATTGCGAGAGGCGCTGCAAACTGCCTTCCACAAAGGTTGTACGTTGGAGCAATGGGGTGTTGTTAGGAGAGCTCGGCACGGTGGTCTGTAATTTACAAAGTTGTGCTCTCAACACAGAGTTTCAATTTGGTGCCACACAATAGGAAATCTAAAGCTACTTACACCGGAATTAATTGCATCTCCGTCGCTCACCTCTTCCAGCCGATGTCCTCGATGGCCAGGTATTTGCGTCGTGGATGCATGTGATGATCCAGACTGGAAGTTGTTCGTAGCATCACAAAGCCCATTCAAATCGTCTTCCTGGAGTAGATTTCAAAGTGGATCTATTGTTTCAAGAGATTCCCAAGGAGCTTCTGTACGCGAGTCAGGACAGGACAATCCGGAAGAGATTCTTTCTATGGCTTCAGCTTGGTCAAAGATCTTCCTTCGATTCTCCGCATCACGGGTCTTCAATTCCAAGAGTTGACGCCGCAAATCTTCAGAAACCTGTCAGAGGCCTGATGACTTCAGGTAGGGCTCAAGTGTACAAAGAAATAGATGAAGAGTAATGTGCAACACATACATCAGAAGTTTGCTCTTGTGCTGCTTGTCTTTCAATCGTGGTAACTACCTGTTTTTTGACTGCATCATCTATTATTTTCTTGAAGGCAGAAAATCTGCTGTTGAATTCAATTTCAAGGTCTAGCTGTGGTACTTCACTCTGCAAGGTTTTGCTTTGTTGAGCGGAAAGTTCTGCTGCCTTTTGAACGTATAGATTTTTCGCCTCAATGAGAGATAATTTCAGAGAGAAGGTGTGATTGTGCACTCACATTGGCAGCATTCCTTTCTTCTACCATTGTCTCAATCAATTTCAGTATCTCCTTTTGAAAGCTTGCAAACTTTTTGGAATCCCTGGCGTCACGCTGGGCTCTAGCTTCCTCTGAGAATACGGACAATTTGACAGCAGAGACCCTGCGCTCAAGCTGATCTTCAGGCTGTGAGAGGTGTTGAGCACAAACTAATTAAGGGGGGTAGCTCACAGAAATACGGTAGATTTAGGTCAAAAAACAAGCCACACCTTATCAATCTCCATTTCATTGCTTGCGCTTGTGGTCAGTGACATCTGTGGCATCTCTTCCAAAAGTACAACCTTTTCGGAACATTGTTCAATAGTATTCTGCTGCTTGTGAACAAGACTTTTGAGTCCCTGCACGATTGTTCTCAGTCCTTGAACTTCTGACGCTAGCGGGGCTACTTCATCATCCATCATAGTTACATTTTGTGATGCATTTTGGGTCATTAGTTCTTGATGTAGAGTTGAATTCTCCTTGCGGACAAGGTCGGCCATATGCTGGCAATCTTCACCTCTCGTGCCCTCCACAAACTGGTGCTGAGCTTTCAATACGGTTTTAACTTGGTTGAAAATGCTCTTGATGATGTTTTGTTCCTTCACAAGCAATTTCTAGAAGACATGTGACGTCAAAACATTTCAGTTAAGGAATATTGTTTTGGAGATGTTCAAGGATGAGGGGCAAAGGGGAACAGATATGGGATTATAGTCACCTCTTTGAATGTCTTTGCAGGCGAATCAGTGCTTGCCTCTGTGGTTGAAAGCTCTTTGGATTGACTCGTTGTTGCCACTCCCAAAAGGTGGGACTCAACTTCTTCTTCCTCCAGACAATCGATCTTGTGATCAATTTCTCGTAGTCTTCCTTCTATGCCCTCAATTGCAGAAATAAGAGCTGGAATTTTATGGATGTCATGTTTGTTGCAAGCAATTTTCTACTTATGTGAAAGGGGTAATGTCAAGAAGATTGGTCAGAGATACTGATACCTATAAAAACCAAATTCAATAATGAACCTCTTTTATAACCTGAATCCCGTCTTTACAGTTCTCAAGATTGTTGTACCACAAAGAGGCGATGTCAACACTCTCTCTTTGCGCCTGTTGAGGTTTCTCTTAAGTCATCATGATGTATATGTGCATAATAAAAGAAAGACTGACCGGCACGCCAGAAGGCTTTGTCAATTTTTTACTTCTATGTTCCATTTGTGTAAGTATCATCCCCATCATGATCTGGCCATGGGAAAGATATCAGCGAGGAGCATAAGTCCAATAATTTTTCCACACTCACCTCGTTGTCAAGGACTTTTTGTCCCAAGGCCACGAGATGTACGTTTTGATCCATGGTAGCTTGAAGTGTTTGTTCTAAGAGTAATATTTGGGATGAGGGGTTATTTTGATCTCCGATACTAGGTGTAGCTTATGAATTGGTGTTGTAATTGAAGTGTTTCAACTTTCAAGGATTACTATTCTATGTTACTGGGTGATAACAGTCTCCCGCGATGCATACTCTTTATATGGAGCAAGATCCCGTTTGAATTTTGCTCACACTGTGACTGGTGTTTCTAGCTTGCACAGGCATACACAGCTCTGTTTCCTGAGCACTAGACAATTTCTTGAAATTTGAATGCATGCCATTTGCCTGTGTTCTCGTCAGAATTGGCCAAGCTGATCTTTAGATGAGTTTGGTGATACTTTTTGATGCTCCAGTTGAGCATGGCCGTGGCCCTTTGGAGAACCTCGAAGCCATTGTGTGACTATGCGAGTCTGTACGAGACTTCAACACTGTGTTTACTGAGTACAGAAGCAGGCATCCAGGAAACAATGGGATGCGTTTTGAGATGTTTTACGTAGAACCTCCAAATTCCTGGTAAATGTGTGTAATCATGTGTAAGGCTCGAAGTATACACATCAGAGCTGGCCAAGCTGATCTCTAGCCGAGTCTTGGTGAGGCTTTCCAATGTTCAACTTCCACTCAAGTGTGATCGTGGCTCCTCGAAGCACGCCAAAGTCATTGGGCTAGTACGCAAATCTGTGCGAGACCTTAACACTTTGTGCTTTCTGAGGGTCACTTCGAAGCAGGCATTCAAGAAACAACGGGATAAAACATATGACCTCTTAAGAGGTTTAAATTGCCGATGAAAGTACAAAATCACATGTCATCACTTGAAGTACATATACGTGAAGCCCTTATCACGCGTCAAAAAGCCTCGTAAGACTTAAGAGGCTGATTTGTGAAGCTAGTCCCTCTCCCGACGCGGCCCCCGATTGACGCTCTTGTTACAACTTAACTTCTGTTATTCAACGCTACGCAACAAATTCGGCGGCTCGGGCAGTTTGGAGGTTTCTGAAGTTAACAAAACGTTTTGATCACATTGTTTCAAGTGCTTTTCTACAATGAACATTTACATATAATCCGCTCGAACCTCTCATCTGCGAGTTATGATAGACATGAGTACTTTCCAGCTCAAGTTGACTGAAGTCTTAAGAGCTGATAGTTGGCACAAAAATATTCGAAGGAGATAGTGAGATTGTCAGCCCTGAGTACTAACTTGTAGTACCAATGGGCGACGTATAATAATGAAAAACATAAAAACAATAAACACAACTCATGGCTCAGTTTCAAGAGTCAAGTTACATATGATTTTGCATATGTAACAT
>KZ121640.1:7257-20270 GCA_002157025.1 Melampsora abietis-canadensis | reverse complement strand
GTTGTTAGTTACATTGAATCTTGCCTATTGATTCCCTATTGGTCTTTCTCAGTCTTTCCACTATTTCCTCTTAGTTACCCTTGAATTTGAACCTGTGAACAATAACATAGTAATATGACCTTGATTATCTTGATGTGAATCAGAAAAGAGGAAACATAATTTGAGACAACTAAGTGTCCTATGACTCTAATGTAAGTCAATTTACACAAAGAAAAGTTGGGCAATTGAGACACAGTGGGTTGGGGGTGTTCCCCCTTTCAATAAAAATCCCCTGTTGTGGGCATGCCCGCAGAATTTTCTAGTCTACCCTAAAAAGCATGCATGTAAAACACCATCTGCCAGAACCTGGGACCTTCTTTAGTATTTCTTAGCAGGCTAATCTTTCCCAAAAAGCTTGAAATTACATTCTGGTGGATGTGGTGGGATAACATGCCAATTTAATAATTATGCACACAAGAACAATGAGGATAATTGCGAAGTCTGAGCCACCAATACTGTGTGGATACCATCAGGGGTTCTAGCGCATTGGTAGAGTGCTTGCTTGGCATCTTCATCCTGGGGTTGCAAGAGGTGCTGGGTTTGATTCCCAGGTACTCTATGGTTTGACCTTTTCAACCTCATCCCATTGAGAATAGGTGATAAACCTAGACTCCAGCATTATCCTTGCATAACATGTATGTGGAGGATATACAGGGCTTACTGGCCCAACATCTTCTACTTGACCTTGTATGGCAAATTATATTTTTTAAAACCTTGTGGTTGTGCAAAAGCTGGTAGTTGCCTCTGACTTGGTTTTTGTCCATCTGCTAACTTGTAAAGTACAGAAAGTGTCAAACCTGTAAGCAACCTGGGTTTTCCCCACTGCAGCATCAACCTCTTGCAAAAAGTGCCATTTTGTTTCAAACAGATGTGAACAAGCTTTATTTTTTTACTTGTCTTTGGTCAATGAAGCTTGTGTTCCTAGATTTATGTACAGAACATGAAATGATGTTGTATAGATCCTTGAAACCATTTGGCCAACAATCCACAACTTCAATCAATCAAGCCTCAAACCTTGACCCAATATGCCTGCTTCCTTCTCAAGCTGGCCCAAAACCAGCCCTATGTGGGTTTATCCTCAGGGTGTTGTGTTAGCTTGAAGCAAAGTAAAGACAAAACCTTGCTCATGTACCCATGTTCAAAAATTAGGGAGTGAATCTGCTCTATTCCATTGCTTGATTTGAATTTTCAACAACCTCCACTTCTTGGTATCAAGAGTGCTGAAAACACTGAAATGAGCTGTGTACCAAAGAAACCACCCGGCTAAACCAGGTAGTTTTACCAGTAGCTTAAGTGTTTTTGCACCAAAAGTGTATCTATAGTGTACTTGACACAGTGCTCTGAGAGAAGGCCCCCAACGTCAAGGGCCCTACAATCTCTGCAAGTTTGTCATGGTTTTGTGATATTGTGTCACAAAATTCTACAAATATACATAAATCACCTATGTTGCCTGTAAAAATCAACATACATGCCCTAGTTAAAGTGCCATTTGCCCAGGGCATGTAAGCCAATGCTTTGCAGCAGAGCAGCTCAGGACTCCTAGAGCACATCTTCAAAACCCTATAAATTTTTCTCTTAAACTTCATACACTCTTTGAATCAGCTCAGGCTACCTTTCAAAAGCTATTCTCTCTCCATTTGCCTTTCAAGCTACTATTACAGTGCCCGTGGACAGCGCCCCAGACATTGGGGGCTTCAACAACAAGATCACAGTGTGATCTTGTGTGTGTGTAGGTGGCGCATGCGGATGTTTCTGATGAGTCAAAGATAAGTCACTATCCGTCAGTGGCTCTTGTGTACATCGTCGCATGTATGACTATCCAACAGCAAGAGGGGTAAGCTACTCACGTGGGCATACTTGATCAAGCAAGGAGCGCCACAGCAAGACACTTTCATGATTGTCTTATGTTTGCGCTGAGAACTGAAGGTCGATGATATCTGTGGAATATACCACAACGACAACTGTTCTGTGTTGTTTGATTGAACGTTGAGCGTATAAAAACTTGGCTTACAATTCGACGGAACCACTCGGTTTGTTATCGAATGTGGTCAATTATCCATGAAAAGGAAGTACAGAGAAAGCGTATCATCACGACTGCGTTTGTGACAGAGTAAAGGTGACAAAACCTTTTAACAGTTCAAGAAGTAAGGGAAAGTGATGGGTCTAAAAAATTGGCAAGGAAGAGGTGATCAACACTCATTTATGTGTCAATTTCATCACCATCGAATCAACCTTTCAAGCATTGCCATTCATGTCATCAAGTCTAAGATGATTGATCTGAACCTCTGCATTACCAAATCGTTGCCAGTGGTCCTACATTTTTTATCAGATCTTACCTTGGTGACCTCCTTTGTCAACTCACCTTCCGAGCGGAAGGTCAGTCAGTTTCATTTGTCTCATTCTGTGATCATGCCTCAGGTAGATGTTATGTTCATTGTAGGCTTAAGAGTAACTTGTACTGATTTTTTGGCGCAGCAAAGTCCCTTACCCGTAGTTTTTCCATGAGACGCTTATAAGGGCAAATTTACCTAATTGGAAAGTGTATCCAGCTCTGCGTACCACACGCTTAGATAATAGATCAAAGCCCAAACTATGACATCTTGTCACAAATCAGCGCCGAGACAAATCTTATAGAATGCAGCGTCCAGATCAATTCTTTGCAGTATTTTTTGGAAACGACTCTGTTGGCCTCTAGAACAAAAACTTGAATGGGTATCCTCCACTGAAGATAAAAGATATGATCAATCAGTGAACAAAAGATATGGCAAGAGAGAAAGAGAGGGAAAGCAGCTGACTTTTTCATTCGGAAGATGTTCATCAAAAAACTTGATGTGGTCAATAGGACGCCTAACCAGACATAAATTGCAATTCGCTGTCGAACAGAATCATCTAGTCTTGAGACAGTAAATGCTAATGTATAGGCTGCGAATGCAGTAATGCCATCTAAACCATAAAGAGTGGATATCAGTAGGAGTCAGAATTTTCTCGTGAAGTAGCATGAAAAGCTCACATAGAGCTGCAATCAATTGTGTTTCAACTCCATACTGATTACTGTAACCTGGTGCAATGTACAGTGGGGTACCACCTTGTTGACGAGTCATGTACGGCGGGTTTCGGATCTGGTTCCACATCTGCCCTCCAGTCATCAACAAGATGAAAGGCTAATAGATGGATGACAATTCATAATCCATCAGTTCTAGCACAGCTTCTTGGGTTCGATAGAGTTTCAAGGAGCAAAGTTAGCACATACAATAGTAATAACGGCCCAGATGTATCGGCTACCGAAGATAAGCGAAAGAACAGGCCATGCGACTTTGGCAGTGATGAGGGTAGCAAGTACAACACAGACAGTGGCAAATATTTTGCCATAGTCAGGCGGACGCTTGAAAAACTGGGGAAGATGGGCGGATTGACTAGCCCATTGACTAAATTGTTCGGCTGTCAGAGCTGCTTGTCCGCCCCGGTTGAAGTCATAGCTGGCTACTTCTGCTTTAGGATCGGTGATTGCTTTGGGCCCAACGTTTGGTAAGAAGTTACGAGCCTGAGGTGCTGTATTCAGTCCAAGCTATGATCCCATGAACAATAAAAACATCATGAGTACATCATTCAAGATTACAGAAACAAGACTTGAACGCCTCATGGGAAAGGTGAAGCAAACCTTCTGGAATGTACCCTTTCCTTCCTTGAAATCGAGCATCGCAAAGAAGTGAGAGTTTCGGATCGCAGTTGGTTGTTTTTGCCATTGTTTGGCGATCAGATTATACTCAACCTCGAACTTCCTGATCACCACATCAACAAACACGAGAGCTCATCAGATATGTTTTCTCCAATCGTGTAGAATACCAATCAATAAGGAGACTTACTGGCATGGCACACATTGAAATTGAGAACCAAGAGCAGTAAGGACTACAGTCACTGAATAATTTCTTGGTCCTGAGACTAGTTCATCGTAAAGCCTATCATTCAGAGGTGCTACGCCCTTTCCAGCTTTGGTGAGTGAGATTAATTTCGAGATTCGATCTGGTTTAGGTGATTTTGCGGCTTGAATAGAAATCGAAAAGTTAAGTAAAGAGATGAGATGAAGAAGTAATAACATCTCTGAAGTAACTTTCTATTGGATGAGATTGAGAAGTTGAAGTTGACGGTGTTGAACTTGTGCTTCAATCGATCTCAAAAAGACCTTCCTTCCACGAGTCAACGGGTCGGATATCTCTCAAATACCTTTCAAAACACATCACTTTAGTCTGTCTATAGCAACGGTTGCTCTAGATAACCCATAACGTCTTCACCCCTCTTCACCCTCTCAACAACGAGAGCATGCACACAAAGAAAAACCAGACCAGTTTTAGCCAGTCATACCAGTCTCGTGAACAGGTCTATGTATATAGTTATACGAGACTCATTTTCAATTTCAGGTAGGCTAACCTCAACTTTCCACCCATACAATCTACCCCATCATGAATGACTAGGAGCCAACCCCAAAGCTCGGCCGATCTCAACAAATACAATCGCTCAGTTCGGCACTTGATGAAAGAAATGGGCAAGTCCCGAAAAAATATGTGTGTTTGCTCCGGTCTCGAAGTGAGTTGAGCGGACAATGATGAGCTGAGCATAACACAATTCAAATGGCAATGATATCATTGAAATGACATCAATCAAGGCGTATATGTAGAGAACCCTCGATCCAACTTGCCACATCGCATGGAGCTCTAATCTCCTATCATGAGCTATCAGACATGCCTGATAATAAGTAAAAATTTATCTGTAGTTATAGATTCATGTAACATTTTTTCTTTTATGTCTCTTGTGCCTCCAATTCGGTATGGCCGGAGACAATTTACGTCATCATCTTCGGGCCAGTGATTCTCCTTTCATGAAGCAAACCTACTTTAAAACATTATAATTTAACTTCATAATTGAGGAGATAAGTGTTGTATAAACTTATTGGGACTAGTTGTAGGCAGAATTCGATTTTTGAGACTCATTGCCTTTTCAGCGGGCAGCCGCACCGCCTACACTTGGCGGACACCGCTCATGATCTTATATAATGGCACATATGGTTAATATTGCCATGAGTGAAACACGACCGGGAAACCTTGTGAATCGAATAAAAAAAAGCTAACCATGATGATGCTAACCTTACCGACCCACACCCCGACTGACTTGTGGTTATGTGCGAGCCTGCTGCCTATCCTATAAATCATGTCATAAGCAAAAAGAATACTGATCTGTGCTTCAGATGATGCTCATTGTGTATCAGCTTGGGGAGTACCTGGTCAGGACACCTTCCAAGCAGGTGAGGTTATCAAGCTTGCATTTTGTCCTTCCATCTCTCCAGAATGACCTCACTGGTCGATATTCTTGTCACCGCGTGAAGCTGCCTCACATACGATTTGTGAGTATATGCCTGAAACTACCGTAAATTGGCATCGCCTCTTGATCAGTGCACCGGTTAATATCGATAGATCAAGTCTCAGAGGTGAGGTAAAAAAATGGACGTATAACCTTCGTGTAATCAGGGGACGTATTTTTATGGCGGTACTTGGTATTTAGTAGGAGTGAAACTCGTGATGTAAGGCTTTTGCATCTGGCCAAGCCCCGAGATAAAAGGAGAGCATCCGTTCTCCTCCTTGCAAGTTGCGGGTCTCGTACATCATTTGATGTGTCCCCACTCCATATATATTTTATTTCCAACTACAGGGTGTCGCAATTTGAATTGCAAAAGTGTGCCAAGATAGGTGAGGTTGAGATCAGTGCGATGAGGCTTCAGATGACCCGCCCCTCAGAGTTGCGAGAGGTATTCACCGCAGCTTGGCCTGAGCGAAGAGCACCGCAATATTTTGAAACGCACAAATGAGCATCGCAAAAACACCACAGAAGAATTATATGAGGAATTTTTTGGTCGGGTCGAACTCGATGAAAAGCTATTGCGCAGTTGCGCTTTTGGCACGCGGCTGCAAGTGTGCACTGCCGACATCTAAATAGTCGGTTCATTGCAATTCTGCCAGTTTGTATCTCTTGCTCCGAATTGTAGCATGCTCCAAGGCTCGAGAGAATACTGGCCGATACATGCACCATTATTATCAAAAATCTGATAGAGAAATGTCAGAGCAAAGTCTGGGTTCAGAGGATTTGTGTCACTGACATTTATGATTGATTCTGGAGCACGTTTGAGGGAAGAACAGGTTGAGTGTAATCATATCAAGGTCACATTTGCAAAAGGCTGATAAGGGGCCACTTACGCATTCACAGAACCACATTTCATATTCCAACTCATACATTTCTTCTATTTACTATTTCAATTTGTAGTCATCGTCTATCATTATTCTAGGATATCATACACAAAGGATTCACAGCACAAGACAACATTCATTTCAAACAAGATCAGCAGAGAAAAACAGCCGCACTTGTTCTTCGTGTTAATTTGCTACCTTTTTCGTCTTCATACGCTCGTGGTCTCATAGTATCTTCATTCGCTTTCAGTGATCGACCTTACACACTTACACTCGCTAGTCATTTGCAAGCACCCACATTGTCCAAGGTTTCACAGAACATAGCCTTCTGGGTCTTTAAATCACATCTGGTACTCTACCGCATCATTTGACTTTTTGTCACATATCTATATCTATATCTATATATACATCAACCACCTCTTCGCTTCTCAAACTCTCATTATAACTCTGAGGTCGCGTATTAGATTAACTTCATAAATCTAATCAATTACTCTTTAACCCGACCGTACAATTCACTGACTGTTCGCCTTTACTTCAAAACCTGGACTGTGCTCCCTCATTTTTCCCCTCAGGACTGCGTTCGATCTTGTTATCTGGAACCTCATCCTTAGACTTAGAAATTACACTATTGTCATCTGATTTTGTCCTTATAGACCTCATAAATATTCCCATATACTGAGATTCTGGTCAAAGCTTTTTTATCATCATGGAGCATTGGTACTCTTCAGCTTCTCAAGATTTAAAAGTCCCAGTTAGCTCTTTGTCTGATCCTTCAACGGCTCCTCAAAACTCTCCGTCTGCGGCGCACGCCGAATATACTTTGTCTAACATGTCTCCCCCATCTTCACGCTCTTCGAGATCTCCTCCACCTCATGCTATCGCTCAGCAGCCTAAGCTAGAATGCTACACTCATGATAATGATCTATATGGTTACTTTCCCGATGAAGCGCATCACATCCCTAACGTTCAGTCGACAGCACAACAAATTCAATATCGTCAATGGGAATTAACTCAACTCATTAGCTCATCGCAACCGAGTTCAGCTTACATCAGCGAATACGCTTCGTCCTCACATCAGTCAGCTCCACACAATCACTATTCAGTCGCTCCTTACGACGCTGCTCACCCTGATAGTGATAGCATCTCGGGGTATGCGTCATCTTCTTCGCCTCCATCTAGAAGCGCTCAAATCAGCCATCATTCCAGGGCGCCTCATCACCCTTCGTTTGGAAAGAACTATATGGTGATCCATCAAGTTTTTAAACCTATGTGTGGCGAATTCAAACCTTACAGAAATCCGCATGAACTCGCGAGCCAGCAAGCTAAGGAGATGCCAAAACCTCATTGCTCTTCCTTTCTACCCATGGGTCAAGCCGAACTTGGAGGACCTGTACGCGCGCGGGCCGCAACCAAAAAGGCAACCAAGGAGAATGTAAAGCGTTTCCCATGTAAGTAGAGCTAGTGATTGAACGATTTCTTTAACATTGACCATAAGCTGATTTTTACCTTTATCTTTACAGGCCCAGACTGCGGTAGAATGTTTGCAAGGGCATTTAACATGGAAACCCATCGAAAGACTCATATCGGATATCGACCTCGTAAGTTGAAGTTCAGACCTCTATTACAATACAATCTTCTGTCAACTCACATCTCTTGGAATACGCCTCTGCCCTTTCGAACAAAGATTCATGCCCTCAGTGCCATAAGAATTTCTCCAGAAGACATGATCTTCACAGGCATCTTGTCGCAGTCCATAATGATCACACCAAGATCCCTCTGAACGCTAGCACACCTGTTAGCGCTAGCTCTTTTAACACGACAACAGTTTGATTTGTCTGTATTCTATCCTTGCTTTACGTATATCATTTTCTTGATTTATCGGAACACTTATTACATTTCATACAAGAGTAAAAAAGACGAACTTCAGGGGCGAAGAGAAGAAAAAACACATGTTCTGCTAGTTTTTGGAAGTGACTCTTTAGGAATATCTAGAATCTATCTTATCTACTTTGATCTGTAACTCTCTGTAGCCATTCTCATAGTTGATAAATTTCCATCTCTCTATCTCGTGTCTTTCTCTATCGTTATCTCGGGTGACTTCAGTTTATTTATTGGAGTTGCAGGTCTTTCTTCCTTATATCTATTCTTCATTTTGTCGAATCATATCTCACCTACCACAGTCTACTTTTAAACAACTATATCATTGTATTCATGTAGAATACCTCTCTTCTCAATGGATGTCTCTTTCCTTCGTTTGCATCACGTTTTATCTATCGTTACTTTTGACATATTTTACAATATGTTTATGTGAATTCTTCAATTTACAATCATCTTTGGGTATTTTTGGCCTTGATATCTTATTCCTACTTACTATCCAAGTCTCTTCGAATTTGGTATTCACTTTGAAACATATGTTTTATTAGTGTTGTCTATGTTCTGAAGCTCATGACACATGAGATAGATATCGAAGGATCTTGATCACTTTTCCAGAATAGAAATGCACTTCTCCTATGTATATCTCCTCAAGAAATAAGACTTACTGCAGTTGATGGACAGGTTCACATTGACCCAGCTACAGAGAGTTATTCAGATTATGATTTCTGTGAAGCTTACGTATCATAAAGAGTTTTTTTTGCGTGGCCCAGCCCTGAGGCAGTCTCTGCAGGTACAATTCCTTCAAAATAGGCTCCAATCATGGACTCATGATGAAAGATAGGATAGACGGAGCAGCAGGAAGTGAAAATTCCAGGGATCAACCCAAGGAATGACCACTATTGAATGGTGCAAATCTTTGATATTTCTTGGGAGGATTGAGGGAATTTTTGAAAAAGTGACTATGTGATTGAGAGGAATTCTGGCCCGGGCTTTTGTGAAGCCATGAATCTGATACCCTGCGCAAACTTTGCTTTGCTGACAGAACATAGGTTGCCCACCTCAGTAAACATACATAACATCAAATTATATGAGATATGAGCTCCCTCCCCCATGAAACCCAGCAGTCCCTATCAGATTAGATGTCAGCCACTACCAAATATTGTCAGGACTCTGGTGAGTACTGGGTCTCATGTGGTGGGCGCGAGCTTGGGAGAAAGCACGCGCCCGGGCGCGCCCAAGGGGGGGTTGGGAGCGTCCTCATTTTGGCTTGGGGCGCGAGAGGGCGCAGGAGACGTGAAAAAAGGACAAAAATAGGCCAAGTTTTTGATGATGCTTTGTCAACCACATATCATACATCCCAGGAAACATCAGTAATCTCACACAAACACCCTATAAACAACTTTAAAAGCAATAGTGCAACAAAAATCAACCAAATCAAAAAAAATCAATGAACATGTGTTGCTATTGATGTATTCCAAAATTTTGTTGTTGGGGTAACTTTCAATCCAGACTGTGAATGCTTCCATGCCTGGAAGAATATGGTGTGGGGTTGTACCCAGTACACATATTGATTCATTCGAGATGCTTTGAAGGTGGAAGAGGACTGAAATCAGCTGAGAACCTTGTAGATCACATGCTTAGGTTTATGGGCGCGCCCACTCCAATTCAGACCAAAAAAGACGCGTCCGGGCGCGCACAATTGCGTTGCGCCCACCACATGAACTGGGTCACTCTGGTGTGGCCAAGGTGCAGTGCGGCGTGCCTCATTGTTGGATCAAGACTTCCTGGCGGGTTAGTGTACCGTGAGTCGTGTAGGGCTGCTTCGGATCTTTGACCACAACTTCACCTTCAACCCAAATTCCCGATTTGCCAAAGATCATTTAAGCAAACAATATAACTCCAGCAACAAGACTGACAAGTTCATTCACGTTCGTGCACCATGACCGTCATTTCTGAGAACTCAACCACTTCTGCTGAACCTCAACCTCATAACTCCAAGCGGATCAAACTGAGTCAAACCACAGATGCGACTGCTTTCGGTACACCCGGCCTACTTACTTCGGCTGCTCCACGCTTGAAACAAGAATACGAAGGAAGTGTACCTTACCATCATGCTGTCGTACAAGACATCTTCAATGACCAGATTCTTCGTAATGCGCGAAAAGAGATCAAAGAGAATTTATGCTTCACACCAAAGGAAACTGATATTTATAAAGTAAGTTTACTTGGCCTGTAACCAAACTATCCAGGAAAAATTACTTATGCAAATTTTTGTTTGGTCTCTTTCAGATCTTTCAAACAGGTGCAGCATAATTTTTTGTGCGCACCATATTCGCTTAAGGTTGGTCCTAAGAGGACATGAAGATATGAGACTAACATTATGATTTGATTTCTGTAGGTGATCTAGCTAATTTAGATGGATTATCGGGTGAAGAGACTAATCAACTTCAACACGTCAAGTTGATTAGAGATAGTCTCTACTCTGAGGAGTTCAGAAACTTCTTACAGTCTGTTACATCATGTGGTCCCTTATCTGGAAAACAGACTGATATGTCCATCAATGACTATCGTCAAGGCTGTCGTGAGTTTGATTGAGTTTGATACCTGAGACAAGAAATGCGTCTTTATTTTAGATTAACAAATGTGCTATTCTGCCCTACCCAGATCTGCTAAACCACGATGACGTAATCGGTACCCGCCGAGTTTCATTCATCCTCTACCTAACAGATCCTGATAATCCTTGGGAAATGAATGATGGTGGATCCCTAGAGCTATATCCAGTGGATCCAAAAACTAGTCAACCTTTACACACTCCATCCAAAAAGATCTTACCACGTTGGAATCAATTCGTTTTCTTTGTCGTCCAACCTGGACAAAGTTTCCATTCAGTTGAAGAAGTTTACACACCTAAGAAGAATCGACTTAGTATCTCTGGCTGGTTTCATTTCCCTAATGAGGGGGAAAACGGGTATGAAGAAAGTTTGAAAACGAAGGAGGAGGAAGATAAGAAATCAGAAAGCTTAGGGGCTAGTCTTCAACAACTTGTAAGTCTGCATCGTTTTCCGCAGGATAGCTGCAGTGGCAGATATTCCTAGCTTTGTTTGATGCTCATTCACTACGTTTTCTCATGTGCACAGACGGGCAACCAAGATCAAGATTTTACATTCCTTGACGAGCCGGCGATCGCTTCCGAAAGCGAGTTTCTCACCGACGATGAATTTTCCTTCTTGTCGAAATATATCGACCCAAGCTACTTGAAAGCATCCGAACTCGGCAAAATACGCAATAAATTCGTCACAGAATCCACCATCAACTTGATCGAATTCTTGGATTACAGATTTTCGTGTGATCTCAAGTGTGCAATTCTTCTCAATGAAGCTCGTGATTTGGTCACACTTTCGAATTCAAAAGATTCAGACCTCAATCCACCGGAGTTTAGTGTCCCACAATTCCAAATGGGTACACATGAGAAAGGATGGGTAGTAGCCGGTCCACCTCACAAACATCGTTACCTCAAGCCTGATCCTAATACCTTAAGTCTCAATCCTAGTACTCAAAAGCTAAACCAGTTGAAAGAATTATTGGAATCACCTAGTTTTATCAAATGGTTGAGTCTTATTAGTGCTTCCGAAATCTTGGCCCATAATGTTGCGCCACGCAGATTTAGACCGGGTTTAGATTACACCTTAGCTACTGCCAACAATTCACCGATCTTAGAGCTTCACCTTTCCCTTACCCCTTCACACGGATGGGAAGATGAAGAGTTGGGAGGATGGGAATGTTATATGGCCTCCACTGAAGAAGAGGAATCCGATCCTGCTATTTATAATGCTCCAAAGATGGAAGGATCAGATGATGGTGATACGAACTTGTTGACCATTTATCCCACTTGGAATTCCTTTCATCTTGTTTTGAGAGATTCGGATATTCTTACTTTTACAAAGTATGTTAGTTACAGGTCTCCACAGAGTAAATGGGATATCAAGGCCACTTATCAAGTACAGACTGATGGTGAAGAGGAGAACGAGGATTGATGCGGTGTCTAGTACTCTGACTGTCGTTTCTAAACTACTGTCTTCTCAAGCTTCTTTGTAGTCTTGATGAGGATTTAAAAACCTGAAGGAATGTCTTATGGCTTGCTTTTGAAGGGGTGTAAAGTAGTTAAATCATACCTGTTCATGACCTGGACTCACTGCCTACCGTACCTTTGTCATGAACAAATTTGTAAAGAAAGCCTCCTTTAGCGTTTTGCTTCATATCACTCAAATCGTTATTCAAGATGACGCGTAATCACATAATCACTCACTTGACCTCACAATCCTAACTTATTGCACAATTCTGAAAACTGTCACTTTCACCCTGGCTGGAGTGTTCCTTCTTGCTCAAGTTTCAATGAGCGACTTTGCAATGATATGCATAAATCAAAGACGAAAGCTTATGCTGCACAAGGCCACGGTTTGCATACCATTTTCCGTCCTGTTATCTATTGGTGTCTTGTGTTGAGCTACATAGACACAACGAGTTGATACCAAACTTATCATTGCGCATGTGGTAAAACAACGTCAAGAATTCATTGTACAAAGAGCGCGAACATTTGTTGGTGACACATTTACAAGACTTTTCAAAATGTGAATGCCCATAACATAGCCTCAAAGTACATCAAGTATCCATATTTTCGATTGCACAACCATCGATTTGTCGGGATGAATCAGCGAAATGACATTGCTTGAGCAGTGATTTGCTATATTTTCACCGTAAACGGATGAGAGAACATGGATGAGATGAAATGGAGCTGAGTATTGATACAAATTAGGCCTAACGTATAGGCTCAACTACAGCCTTGTCTTCTTCCTTGGTGGCAGGAGC